>JACEVL010000179.1:752500-995000 GCA_020284085.1 Aporrectodea caliginosa | reverse complement strand
CTTATGTACAATGTTCTTATATCTGTCATTGGATTTAATCTCAAGAATATTATATGATTATATCGTAGCCTGGGGGATTATGTCCTAGCTTGGGGGATTTTGTCCAGGGGGGATAATGTCCGTTCCCCGTTTGGATTAGGCTCAGGTTATTAAGGTTGAAGTTTAATTGATTAATTTAAATAGTTTTCATACATATATTTAGTAAGACAGTTTTTCTTTTAACATAACACGACGACATCAAGTCTGGAGCATTGTCTACATTATGCAGAAAACGCATTTGGGATTCAGTTAACAGCTACTTCAGCGCATACTCTTTGGAAATATCCTAAATTTAAGTCAATTTCACGGCTGGAATTTATTAACAGTTAAATTTTACAGTTTTTATTGAGCTGTTTCATCTTTCTTACATAGAATTTTGAGAAACAATGTAAGGAAATTATAAACTAGTCTCACTGCTTGGAGTGACTTATATGTACAATTCTATAATTATACTTCAGATAAATCCGACACCACATCATACATTGTTACAGATTTTTTTCTACATCTGTACCCCTAAGCAAATTTGGTTACAACGAGTACACTGACCGTAATACACTGTTGGTGGGAAGATCCGATGATGAGGGAGAGGAGTGACCACCTGCCCTCATATTCCAAAGCTAAGAAAAATGAAGTAGCTAAGGCAGTCCCCAAGGGACTGCTCTTCTTCACTATGAATGGACTTTTGTGCACGAGATTTGGGTTATTTAGATCGATTTATTTATTTGATTGTAGACTAATGCCTGATATGCGGTGAGAATGCTCTGCCATCTACCAAGAAACAGATTTCAGGAACCGAAGCAGCCAAACCTTTGTCGAATTGTTCCTGTAAGTGAGATGCTTGTTATTTTCCAAATATGGGTAATCCGGAAGACTGACGGCCTGTGGATGTAAACAATATTGCCACCCCGAATGCGCTCAAATAGAGCGTTGGTTGCTATCTACCTGCTACCAGCCACATCCCATAATGCAAAGCGCTAAGTAAGTATGTAACGAACAGGAATTACACATAATGAAGAATATTTAATTAAAATACAACAGTGAAAGTCTACGAAAAGGCTATTTACGCAGGTCTAATGAAAACGCACTTTATAAGCGTGATTTGGAGCTAAACATGCAATGATAACACGGTTTCGTGTAATTCATGTTCGTTACTTACTTACTTAACCCTTTGCATTATGGGATGTGGCTGGTGGCAGGTAGGTAGCAACCAACACTCTACAGCTTTAGTTTGTCCACATAGACCAGTTTTGGAAGACTGCGGGCCGTCCGTTGTATTCTATAGAGCACAGGACCCACATGATCAAGTATTTTGCATGGACCATCATAGAATCGGGCCCACTTCATCTTTACTCCAGTAAGACGCCTGGGACAGTAATACCATACCAATTGGCCAGGGAGAAAACTAACATGTCTTATTCTTAAGTTGTAGCGGGCGGTCCTGTGAACAGCGGGATCAAGGTGTAAATTGTCACCCAACACCAGATCAATCGGAGCGATAGTTTCTCGGCCGGTGAACAGTAAGTTTGGACTGAACCCGGTACTGGAATGTGGAGTGGCTCGGTAGGCAGCCATTACTCCCGGGAGGCAGACGTCCCAATCTTTCTGTCTAGCGGAAACAACTTTACCCAGCATGCTGTTCAGTGTCTTGTGGAAACGTTCCACCATACCGTTGGTGCTAGGCTTGTAGGGCGATATTCTGATCTTATCAATTTGTAGCTGTCGACAGAGATCTTGAAATAAATGTGACTCGAAACAGGGTCCTTGGTCGGAAAGGATCTGACGGGGGCAGCCAAATCTGGAAATAAACTGATCGCAGAGGACTCTGGCGACAGTTACAGCTTCTTGGTTGCGAATCGGGAAGGCCTCCGCCCATCGTGAGAAATGGTCTATCACGGTGAGAATGTACTTATATCCGCTGTTCGACACAGGATGGGGTCCAGTGATGTCTATCCCAACCCGGTCCAATGGTTCTCCGATCCTCATGTCCTGCAGCAAACCTTGTCGAGGAGGCTTTTCCCGACGATATCGTGAACATGCAGGACATCGTTTAATCTCACGTTGGACATCATCTTTCCATGAAGGCCAGTATACACGTTTTCTCAACTGGGCGGATGTTCGTTTCAAGCCTAAATGTCCTCCCGTCATTCCGGTGTGCGACAGCTCAATCAGATTGTTTCGTCTGCTGGGTGGCGGGATGAGTTGCCAACATTCAACTCGTCCGCTCTCAGTGTTCAACCAAGCTCGGTAGACAACATCGTTTCTCAGCTGAAGCTGGGGCCATTGAGCAATCAGAGTTTTTACGGTTCCGCTCAAGGGACGAACCAACTCGTAGGACGGCGCTTCGGGCGACCTTCGCAATTGTGTGATGACCTAGCCAAGGTCAGGGTCGGCTTGCTGTTCACGTCGTATGGATTCCACGTCCCAGTCATCAGGTAAGTTTCCATCCGGGCTAGCAAGGGTCCGTACTGCGTTGACAGTCTCAACGGGGCATGGACGGCGTGACATAGCGTCGGCGTTGAGGTGAGCAGTTCCAGCGCGATGTTCGATGGTGAAGTCGAACTCTTCGATCGTGGTGAGCCAGCAAGCTTGTTGGCCGATGGGTAGCGGAGTTCGGCGCAACCACTGCAGGGCTGAGTGATCGGTGCGTAACAGAAACCTACGTCCTAACAAGTACTGTCGAAAGTTCTTTAAGTAGTAGACAATCGCCAAGAGTTCCCTCCGGGTGACGTCGTAGTTCCGTTCTGCGGATGAACAAAGTCGGCTGCCGTAACTGATGACACGCTCTTGGTTGTTTTGTAACTGGGACAGGACGGCACCAATTGAATCCCCTGAGGCATCGGTGTCCAAGACAAACATACCCTCGTCGCAAGGAGACGCCAGGACAGGAGCTTCAGTCAACTTGTCTTTCAAGGCCGCGAATGCCGTCATACATTCGTCTGTCCAATTAAATCTCTGTCCCTTTCGCGTTAACTCATGCAAAGGTCTGACGATGCGGGCAAATTCAGGCACAGAGCATCGGTAGTAGGAACATAATCCTACGAATGAGCGGACCTCTTTCACGTTATTTGGCGGCGGCCACTCCCTTACAGCTTGAACTTTATCAGGGTCGGTTGCTATTCTCCGTGGACTCACGATGTGCCCCAAGATCTTTACACTCTTTTGGAGGAGATGGCACTTTGTGGGTTTTAATTTCAGGTTCACGCTTTTTATTCTTTGAAGGACTTGGTTAAGGCGATTCAGATGCGTCTCCATGTCTTTAGCAAACACGATTATATCATCAAGATAAATTAAGCAGATTGAGAAGTTCAGACCCGTCATCACGAGGTTCATCATTCTTGAGAAGGATGCAGGACTGTTGCACAAGCCAAACGGCAGGACACGAAACTGGAAACTGCCACGCCTAGTGACAAAGGCTGTCTTGTGTTTGTCTCTCGGGTGTACCGCTAGTTGGTGGTACCCTGCCCTCAGGTCAAAATTACTAAACCAGTGTGCATCGCCCAAGGCATCAAGACTCTCGCTTATTAGTGGAAGCGGATAAGCGTCCTTTCTGGTTTTCAGGTTGACCGCACGGTAATCAACGCAGAACCTTGGGGTGCCCTTTTTTTCTGACCACCACTACGTTGCTTGCCCATTCTGACATGGATGGTTCCACAATCTCTTGTTGTAGCATAGATTCCACCTGTGCGTCGATTTCTGGTAGTAGAGCGATTGGCTGACGTCGCAATGGTTGACGTACCGGAGTCTCATTTGCCGTGTCAAGTTCATGTCTGACCACTTCGGTATAGCCGATGTTCCATTCACTCAATGAAAATGCTTGGCGATGTCCCAGGACAATCATTCTCAGTTTGTCCCTAGTTTCTGCAGGAATATCCTCAGCCACATTCTGCCATAACGGAGCGAGTACTGATTCTGGATCAACTGTTTCTTTGACCTCAGTCGTTCGATGCACCGTGGATGGTCGTTCTTGGGAACCTGATTCATTTTTAGGTTCGTCGAGCTGGACTTCCTCCAGGCTCAATTTACTGCCTCTATTTAACTTGATCACCTGACGAGTCGGGTTTAACACTCTGGTAATCAGGTCCGTGGCTCTAGCGGGTAGCAAAGTACTCGCTACTATGACACCTGACTCCAACACTTGCGACCGTGTAACCCAAAGTCGGGAATCAGCCTTGAGATTGGGTAGAATGGCGTGGACTTCGACATCGAGTTCACTCATCGGAGGTACGAACACATCTCTCACGAAAGCAACCTTTCGGCACTGTACTGATCCGGCCATACTGTACAAGGGACAGCGCTGTCCTTGAAATTGGATCCATCGCTCTCGAAAGTTCCACACTGCATTCTGTTGCTCGAGGCAGCTGAGACCCAGGATCATTTCACTCAGCTGCTCGGTTACTAGGCAAGGAACCTGGAAGCGAGTTCCGTACAGTTCACAATTGACGGTGACTTCTCCTACCACTCGAATTGAGGTACCGTTGGCTGCCTTCAGGAGTTGATTTGACACACTCATGTCGTGTTTGCGTACGGACGAGGCAGGAATGAGCGACATCTCACTTCCGGTGTCGACCAAAGCCAGCACATTTTGACCATTGACTCGTAACGGTAAGTAGGCACTGGAACTTCCTTTTATGTACCGCGTATTAGCGAATGCATCATAACCATTCCCAGTCTCTCCTTCAGGTTCAACGTCCATTGTCTTGCCTTGCGGACAGTTTCGCTGATAGTGACCCGGCTGACCACAGAGAAAGCATCGACCGTCAGCTCGCCTAGTTTTCGGGTGGTTCGGCGGCGAATTCTTCTTGAATCCTCGTTCCGACATGCGTCCACTTCTCTGAGGAGTGTACCTGGCGTCCGAGGAACTGTTTGCCGGTATGATCGGAGGGTGCCAAGCTGCGGAATTGCACCACTGCTCTATTTGAGACTGACGTCGTTCCAATTGGGATATTTGTTCTAGCAATCGTTGCGTTAATCTGTCATGTGACTCATCATCTTCTTTCACAACCTTAATGCGACCCTGGCGACGTTCGTAGTTTTCGGTTCTACCTCTGGTAGACTGGTTCGCTTCCAACCGGATGGCGTAACGGCAGGCCAGGTCTAAGGTGGTTGGTTCACGGTCTCTCACTCGGATGGCTAGTTCAGTGTCGAGAAGGGCGTCTAGAAAAACATCAATGGCAACCATCTCGCTCATTGCAGTGGGTGGACCTGCGTAAGCAAAAACCATTAGTCTCCGGATGTCTTGGGACAGTGCCTGTAGACTTTCTCCTTCTTTCTGGCGACGCATGCGTAGTTGTGTGCGATACAGGGTCGTTTGATCCGAACTGCTGTATCTTGACCTTAGCCGTTTCACCAGGTCACTCCAAGACGACAAACCTGATGCGTTAAACTCCCAAAGAACTTGAGCTGCATTTCCCACCATGGAGCACAGCAGCTGGCTGAGTTTTTCACTGTCATTCCAGTCATTATGTTTTGAACAGATGTCGAATTTAGCCAGGAACGCCTCCAGAGGGGTTTGTCCATCGTATTTCTCAAGTTTCAGCCACTGTTTAGCTTTTTCGGGCGGTTTCTTGGTCGTCTCCCCTATTGATTCACTTCTCTCTCCCAGAGTTACTATCGGTTTAGGCAAAGTCAGCTCTGTAGGACTCGGTCCCAAACTCTTCGTCTCTTCTTGTCCAACCGTAGGAATGCTTACTCCTTCTCTGGAGTTAATTGTCTCCGGACTCTCTTTCAAATTTCTAACCATCTGAGACTTTTCACCGGAAACCATAGTGGATGAAGTAGCCACAGAGTTCTGGTTCAGCAACTTCACAGCAGTCTCGTTCCTCAAACAGAGTTCAGTTAACTGACGACACATCTCAGCTAATGGGCTAAAAAGGTTTGTTGGATCATCTACCACTGGCTTGTTAGGTTCATTAAAGTGAGTTTCTTGTGTGTAAGGAGACATTGTTCTAGCGGGCAAACTTTGCATGATTCCAGCAGAAACATCATGAACAGGGGACCATGCAGAAGCTGAGATTTCAGATGGCGTCATTACAGGTTGAGTTTCTCTACTTATGCTCCCTTTGTCAAAAGTACCTACTGCATAACTAACGTTAGTTACTGGTCTGGAATTTCTTGGCTTTATTCCCTCCCCTATTTCTGTCTTAGTTATACCCATGGGTCGAGATTCTGGCCAGGAACTTATGGTAGTCCCTTTGTTCGGTTTAGCTTTACCCTGGACATGGTAAGATACCTCCCCGACCGTATCGGTTAACCTATCTATTTCATGCCCGGACATCTTTATCTCACTAGTTCCCGGGGATCCTGGAGTGGTTCTTCGATCATCAGCCGTTGTTTCTGCCAAACCATACGATCTTGGTTGAACGAGTCCACGAGCTGCACCGTCGGTAGGGAAAAGCATACCCATCCTATCCTCTACGACCCTGGGGCACATTATCTAAATCACCGGTACCCTCATCTAGCAAAGGACCCTTCCCTGTGGTATAGGAATATGTCGATCCACCTGAAACCATAACTGAACAGACAGGCACAGACAACAATTCATGCAATTTTCCAGAAGAAAAGTTTGTCGTTACAGTCCTTGTCATCTGTCGGGGCTGTGCTTCTATCATGTGCGTGGACATAATCTCAGTTTCAGAGTGACCAGAAAACATCTCCAAATTATCATTAGGGTCAGACTTACCATAACTCCTATCTTCTTCAGTGTAACCTCGTCCAGCTCCATTTTGTACCAATCCCTGCTTTCTGAAACCAATTTGTTCCAAGCCCCACTTGCTGGTAACACTTTGTCGCGTACCCCCTTGTCTCGATCCGGCTAATTGTAGGAGTGCTAGCGCTGAGTCAACCTCCTCTCCAGCTGACCGATGGGGGGGTCATTGACGGGCTACGAACAAACCCTGTGGTACAGAAGGGGTTCAGGGCAGCTGACGAACTAGGCGGGTGGGCGAACGATTTATCGTTCGATCTGGGTTCTTCTTCTTGATACCAGGCTCCCTCTCGGAGCGCATAACCAGGATTGGCCACATCTTTCTCATAAGGAGTGGAAGACGGACATTCTCTGTCCGTGGTTCCCGATTGGGGAACAGCCAATCGATTCGGTCGGCTTGGGTTCGAACTTCCCCGCCCGCGACTTGTTTCGGTATTACCCCCCCAATGCTGCTTTCAGCATGGCATTCTGGGACTGTAGGTGCATCACTTGTGCACGCAGCCAGACACTAGATTCAAGTTCTATGGGTGGATCAATTCTCAGGGTCCCCCCTTCAAGATTTCTAGGTAGACTGGCACCTTCCTCCCCTCGGCCTACATTATCTTCTGTAGCGCCTACGGACTCAGTGATAAGACTTGTGTCCGGACTAGCCAACAATGTATTTTTATTCATTGACATTATTGTGCATCAAAAGAACAGATACAAATCAAATCATTCAGTGACAGTTGCTTGTCAAACTTAGGAGCTATTCGTACAATTATACGTGATATCAATTGAAGGTTTTTGGCAAATTACAGCTTTCAACTATTCTTATTAATTAAATAAACAGTGCCAATTCTGGGCATTAAATGAAACTAAACGACGCAAGAACCATAAAAATACGATGATATGCAGGCGATCACATGCACACATTGACCAGGCAAGCACTCTAATCACTTCACACAAAACCAAATCTTTACAGTCTAGAAGCAATGCCTACGACAGAACAGGGCAGAGGTTCAATGTCTATCCTTGAGGCTCTCAAAGATACCTCACGGGCCATCCTTGTCCGAAACAGTATATTGGCGCTATTACAAATGTCGATCATACTTTAATTTCCTGAGCACAATCCTTATAACTACGCAGTCACCCAAATCTACGCTAACTCCGGACAAAACCCTTATTGTTTTTCCTACAAAAGTTTTCTGATTTGTGACTTTAATTGCCGTAATTCATAAAGGATATCGCAACAACATAATTAGCTCAACAGGAAATCGATCAGCAACTCGCGTGCCGCAGATACAATATTTCGCCAAGATACCACACAGGCAGCTACGAAAGTCTGGCCTTAGATCGTAATGGATTGGTCCGAAGGATCAACCGATTAGAGCTAGCTAAGCCCGCTTAGGCAGAAACATCATTGGAGATGTGCATGTGTCTTCCATGGATCGACAGCAGAAGAAGCACGCCCTGCGTAAGCGGCAGAAAATCGATAAAGCGGGCTTTGGAATACGTGAATCTGCCTGTTCCTACGACAACACAGAACGACACAGTCATCACTCCTCAGAGAGGACGATGTCACATGTGCGATCGAAAGAATGACCACCAAGACGAAGCACAGATGCAGCACGTGTGGTCAGTTTGTTTGTGGTAACCATTCCACACAATCATTTACCTGTACCGAATGTAGTTAGATACACAAATTATGAGAAGTGAAACGATGTAACATAAGATGTAACATAACATATTCCAGTTGTGTTTTGTTTATATTTTGTCGAGTTCCTTGTACCAAATAACCATAGGAACCAAAAACTTCGTTGTTCTAACAGGTATAATAGCAGAGATAGGTATGGTCATGTAAAAATCATGTGACCTTGAATTTAAAGGTCTTCCGTCAAGTTCACGCATTTGTCAGTAGCTGGAAAGAATTCCCTGACCCCTAAAACATTGGAAACAAAAAAATAATCTTCAAGATACCTTGCGTAGAAGCAGAGATACACCTCATTGTATGGACACTAATGATATGGACATGAATTTCACTCTAAGACCTCACCAAAATGACGCCACAGCGTCAGAACTAAGCGTCAACGTATGACGTCACTCATACCATTTTGACAAGGAGGAATTTATAGGAAAAGTCACCAAAGGACACTTTTTGGTGCCCACATTTTAGAAAGTTACAGATGAAAATATACCCCAGGGGATAATTTTGACCCCCAAACATGTGGCGAAGGTTAAAATCGTCTAGGAAAAAGGAAAAGTTATATCTGAAATACATCAAACACCCAACAAGTATTAATAAGCAAAATTTTACTACTTATCGAAATAAATTTAAAGCGTTAAGAATAAAGGCCGAACAATGTTACTTTGAATCAGAATTCATGAAATATTCTAATGATCTTAGGAAAACTTGGCGAGTTATTAGGTCAATTATAATCAATATGAATAAATCCGAAAAAGCTATTGATACCTTATGTATTGCTGGTGTTGACATTACTGATCCTAGAATCATGGCTGAGAAATTCAATAACTATTTCACTGGTCTCGCTCAATCCTTGGTTGATACGCTACCCACCTCAAACACCGCTTTTGACAATTACCTCAACTTTCCGAAGCCTAATTCTTTTGCAGTCATTCCAACAACTCATACCGAGCTAATCTCCATAAGTCACTCCTTGAAAACCACTCACAGTAGGCCTACTGGTCTTGATGAAACTGATCCCTCTATCATGCATTCTATTGTTGAAGATGTAGCTATTCCTCTAACAAATATCTTCAACTCTTCCCTTTCTACTGATATAGTTCCCTCCGCACTTAAACTGGCAAAAATCGTACCTATTTTTAAGCAAGGTCCTCATGAGGATATTACCAACTATAGACCAATTTCAATCTTTCCGTAATTTTCTAAGATACTTGAAAAACTCATGTGCAATGGATTATACGATTATGTTATCAAAATGAAAATTCTCTACCCTTCGCAACATGATTTTCAGTCAGGTCACTCCACATCTATGGCACTTATGACTACACAAGATAATATATCTATTGTAATCGATAACAATGAATTTTCTATAGGTATCTTCCTCGACATTGCAAAGGCATTCGACATGGCCGATCACAGTATAATATTTGCTAAACTTGAGAATATTGGTATCCGGGGTCTAAATCTATGCTGGTTTAAGAGTTATCTCACAAAATATAATAGGCAACAACTTGTTGTATGTCAGAGGCGCTTATCGAAATTAAGGTTAGTTTAATTCCGAGTTCCCCAGGGATCTGATTCGAATATATTTATCTCCCACAAAACTAGGGCTGCCAACCGTCCCGGATTCGCCGGGACAGTCCAGGAATCGGCCTTGTGCGTCCCGTATCCCGGATTGATCCAAAATTGTCCCGGAATGTGGTGCAGATATCCACTTCACCAGAATTTAATGTTGTTCATTTTTTCGGACACTAAACTCGACAGGTTGTACGATTAATTTTGCGTTCTGCGTTCTATCAGACCTGACATTGTTGGCTCAACATCGGAAACTAGACAGCACTAGGTTTAAGTCTTCAAAACTTGAAAAACCACTGACACTCTGTTACTTAGCATTATGTCCTGCGATCTGTCAGTTCCCTTTTCCAACGCTTTTTGCGAGATTGTTCAGCATTATGAACGACGCAACATTCTTAACATAGGCCTACAATGACGTGAACATGGTTAATTGGTAACGGTATATCGAGTGACTACGGGCGTCCCGGAATGGCAAAATCAAAAGTTGGCAGACCTACACAAAACCTATGAGGGGTTATTTGGACTAGTGAACCTGGAATTACAGAAAAGTGTAGACTGGTTTAAAAGCAATAAGTTATCATTAGGCCTAAATTTAAGTAAAATTAATTATATTCTTTTCTGTTCACATAGAAAGAAAATTCCTTCTGTACAAGGTATAGTCCAAGTTGACAATTTTAAGATCCCCCAAGTAGTCTCGGTTAAGTTCCTAGGAGTTCACTTAGATCAACATCTAACCTGGAATATTCATCTCAAATTGCTTCTAAGATCTCAAACAACGTGGGTATCTTATCACGTGTTGCCTATATACTACCTACCCGCTTACGGTTAAACATTTACTACTCACTCGTTCATCCATACTTATCATATTACAATATGGTCTGGGCTTCCAATTATGTGACTAGCCTAAAAAGACATCCTTCTTCAAAAAAGCTCTTAGAATAATCTCAGGGACAGGCTTTCATGTATCCACCACTCACATTTTCCATCAATTTGAAAAATCCTAAACTCGACAAGATTAAGATCATCCAAGTCTGAGAACTTATGTTTACATATACAGTAGGTCACATGCTCTGCCTCATATTTTTGATGATTATTTTCATACAATTGTATTGTAACCACTCGAAATACTTATAATAATTACGTAATTATCATCTGTCTAATACCGGTTCGGCTACAATAAAATAATGGTTATGGTTATGGTTATACAACCTCCGAAGTTCATCGATATGGAGTAAGATCTGCTGCCAACTTCAGAGGATCTCCATCCGTACTAACTTACGTAAATTCTCCTTAAAAACGCTGGTCCCGCAATTTGGAATAGTCTGCCGCTCCAGCTAAAAAATATGCACAGTTTCCACTTTTTTAAAACTGAATTACGCACTTATCTCTGTTCACAGGTATTTTGAGTTCATTCCGCGTGTACTTTAGTAAACTAGTTAAGTTTTGTTTCTTTTGAAACTTTCTGTTATTATTTTGTGTATTTGAACATAGACCCACAGTAATATCCCGATCACCATCTTATGACGATTTAATTCTAAGATTATTCTAGGGTGACCTTTGCTAGCGGGGCTTATATAGGCCCTTTTAGGACTCTCTCTTTGTTTCTAATTTGTTCGCTTGTATCCTATTGCATTATGTCAAAACCGTTTTTGTTTCATTGGTTCAATAAAGTGTGGTTATGGTTATGGTTATCTGTATACCATGGGTTCATGGGCGGAGACTTATGAGGGACAGGTTAACGGACCCCAAAAACTTGAGGTGGAGGGGATGGAGCTGCTTATATCTCCCAATCACAGCGGGAGTTCTCTCCCTTCTAGGTGTTCCTTTTGCTCTGGTTTCCTTATAAAACTTATATTTTTTCACGTTACAACTGTGTAGTAGCCTACATTGATGTCTTATTGTGTTTTTTTGGTACACCTGTTATACTTTGATGAACTGGGTCAATAAAAAAAATGATTGATTGATCTATTGATATTTCGGCCGTTCCTTCATCTGTCCCCCCAAACCCGGGACCAAGTCTCCGCCCATGCCTGGGTTAATTCTCACATGAAAAATCCGGGCGAACCTTATGTTCTCATGTATGTCGAATCGTCCATATTGCACTTCTTATTTCTATTTTTTGTATTAATGAAAATAAAGATGAATTTTCGTTGTTGTTATTTTCGTTACAGTTATAGTTAACCCTCGGGCTACCAAGCTTTTTTTGTGACATCGGCTACCAAGGGGGGGGGTTACCACCCCCTGGATTTCGTGTTTAGTTTCACATATCATAACTTGTAATATAGCATTGGATTTAGCATTAATTTCTGCACAGAATGTTATATTTAGTGTACATTATGTGAATGCACCTCGAAATTACATCACTTTTAACAACGGAACCCCCTTAATTAGCGATATTTTATATTATTGCGTACATTTTGTACTTTTTGGATAACAAAAATATAAGATTATGTGTGTTTTGAAACTGATCTATGTCACATACATCCCTACACATGTTTATATACGTATAAATATACATCCATACATATATAGGCCTATATATCCATACATATATATCGGTTTACGTTGTGATGCTGTATTCATCCATTTTCACACAGATTACGCGTATTTTTATTTATTTTGATCACTTCCGGTATTCAAAAAATAACAAATTAATCAGTATGAATAATAGCACTACATGTCCTCTATGCAACGGCGTAATTTATTTCTCTTAAAAAATAAATTATGAATAAATTATGAATAGGCCTACGTTATAAATTATAACTTATAATCGATAAAACATGAAAATGTGTGAAAGTGTAACCTATTTTCATACATCTTAATTTATTTTAAGCACTTCTGGTTGTTTCAGGTCAACTCAGTGACCATGGAAATGTAGCCCCACATTCCCTCTATAGAATGGTATAATTTGTGTCTCTTAATATTAAATGACGGATAAGATATAGTCGAAAATCTAGGGTGGTGGTATCCACCCCCCGGTACCTCGGGTATATTGGGTATAACTTTTGAACGGTGTGAGATATCATCTCACATTTTACCTCAAAACGTGTGTAAATGAACCCCCTATACGGAAAAAGTTTGAGATGAAAACAACCGGGGGTGGATACCACCCTCCTTGGTAGCCCGAGGCTTAATGAAATTATTAAGTAATAGTTAGGCCTATAGTTATCGTTACCGAAGTATTTTTTTCGTTAACGATCATTTTCGTTATAGATACCGTTATAGATATCGTTAACGAGAATCAAACTGTCTTTATCCTCAACGAGTTTCAAGAAAAATAGCAGAATTCAGTAGGTGGTGCGTTGTCTACGAATTAAGAGCAGTATTTAGGCCTTATAGGCCTACATGGAACCGATGTGAATACATTCCGATCGTGCTACGTTTAATTCGATAGCTGATAGCTACATAGTCACTTCTAGGCCTTGGAGATCCATTCGTCTTTGAAGTCGGCACGTTTATTTCATCTCAACTAATTCTTTTCCAGATTTTGGCCTAAACTTTATGGCCTATCGAGTGTTTTTTTTATCTAAAACGGCAAACGTCACATTTTCGAAGAGTCAATAGCGGGTCCGGGTGAGTTCGCGTTTCAACAACATGGTCACAAAAGATTCTTCTTATAATTATTTAGATGCCACAGAATGCTATTTTATTTTTATGTCAATGTACATTGTCGTCACCCAGGTCGGTTAATTATTTTTAGCGAGTTGAGGTAGCACTCTAAGCTATTCACGAGATGGCAGAGTATACTTTCTCCAGCCAGCTTCGATATCTCATGAATCTAACTCTTTAATCGCTCGCCATTTTGTTTGGTTGGAAGTTAAATTCAGATTGTCGTTGAAATGCATCACTAATAATACATTAACTGGTAAGATTTTATCATTGTGTTTATATAATTTTGCCTTATAGTCCACTGAAACGGTTATAATGCAAAACTTGATTGTTGTTGCTCTTGCTAATGTTCGAGCTTAATGTTTGAGTCTGTCGTAGACGATCACAGTTACTTAGAGTTTCAATTTAACGACACTGTGTGCTAGGAAAGATCATTAACGTTGCACTCCTCCTTCACCCAGGCTTCGGACTATCAAATAATTTAGCAACGTAAACTACGATTTTACCACGTTTTCTACCTCGTACTTTCCGTTGGTAATGAAAATATTCGCAATTGAAATTAGAAGTTTAACGATTCGTGAAAATATTTATCAGCGTACTAGAATTTGGTTCGCTGAAGATATTTTTAGTGTAAATAGAAGTAGTGTTACTGAAATTCTTCCATGAAACAGAAGTTTTGTTAAACCGTAGTTTACGTTGCCAAATTGTTTTAATGTTGGTAAACTTGCGCTTTAGGGTCCCGATTTTCTGGCACATCGCTATGTTCAAAGTGACTATGTAGGCTATGCCAAGAGGTATCACCGCAATAATAACAACCGTAGTTAACCAAATTAACCAGACAAGATTAGGCTACTTTAATGAAACAGTAAAAGCTGCACTGATAAAATAATTGTCTGCCGAAATGGAAGTTGGATTGATGAAACTAGTTATCTGCTAAAATAGGAGCTGGACTGATGAAAAAGTGTGTAATTTAGCGCCCTAAATGACTCGTCATCAGCGTTTGGTCAAATACAACTGACAACAAGAATTCTTGCTAAATAGAAGTGGGACTGATGAAAATAATTTTAGGTCAAATAGACGTGGGATTGATTAAATGCATCTTAGTTAAATAGAAGCTGGATTCATTACCGTCATCATGAAAATCATTGAAATAATTAAATCCGTTAGTGTCAATGTGTGATCTCTTGTAATACTTATGGTGTCATTATGGGTTTCATTATTCAGGCCCCTAAAGCGCAAGTTTACCCATGGTTTTTTGTAACTTGTTTTTTTTTAAAACTTGTTGGTCTACAAGCGTAAATAAGGTAAAAGGTTATGTTAGCACATTGAATATTTTGCCCGTTGTAGCATTTTTATTTGTCATCAATCCAACTTCTACTTTGGCGAGAATCCTTCCATTCGAACCTGCTTGCATTAGGCAAAAATTCCTTTCATCAATCTAGCTTCTATTTATGCAGGAATTGTTTTTCATCAATACAACTTTTATTTAATTAAGAATTATTTTCCATCAATCCAGCTTCTACTTCAAAAAGATTCTTTTCATCACGCCCATTTCTCATAAGGTAAAAGGTTATGTTAGCACATTGAATATTTTGAAAGATTATTTTCATCAATCTGACTTCTACTTAGCAATAATTATTTTCGTCAGTGCAACTTGTGTTTGACTAGCGCAGAAATCCGTACAATGGCCATAGGCCTAATTGAATATGCTAAAATACATTTTTTACCTAAATAAGTATTTAAAGTTTCTTCAAGTAAGCAATCTTATGCTTAACATAGTTCTACAGGTAATCCTGCATTTTAGCGTATTTATTATTGTTTCTTCCTTTGAAAAGTAATAGCATATTTAATTATTTCAATAATTTTTATGATTACTGTCATCAATCCAACATCTGTATTAGTTTCATCACTCCAACTTCCATTTCAATGCATAACTTCATTTCATCAATCCAGCTTCATTTTAACACAAAAAATTCTTTTAACTATACTGACTTCTATTTATGCTAAGAATTCTTTTCATCAATCCAACTTCTATTTGCGCAAAGAATTCTTTTACATGAATCCCGCTTCTATTTACACAAAGCATTATTTTCATATGTCCAACTTCCATTTACGCAGCCAGGTAAGAGAAATAATTAAATACGCTTAAACTACAGTATATGTTCCATGCAATCATAAAAGGTGCAAAAATGCAGGTTGTCCAGTTCTACAAATTTATATGCATTGGTTGAAAATGGATACTTGTTTTATGGGTATCGTCTAAGTAAGTTAAACTAATAATATTTTTTATTTTACTACCAGCACACGTACAGTAGCCTACAGAAGAAATATATAATCAAGACATCTATGCAAAGTCATATAACATTCTCATATTTAAACCTTTTTTGCAAGGGCATCCAATTCTAGGTAGGGTGAGATCATGTGGTGTGGGTCGCATATTGTATGGTCGACTGATGAGTGATTTATTTAAATGACATAGACTCTGTTTATTTCCTTCAGAGAGATTGTTGATATGAAATAAATGAACTAAAATACTAATTAGTAAATTCTTATGCTTAATATAAATGACTTCATAATTTTGTATTTAATCATGTGAGAGCTGTTCGTTAGCATAATTCCAATTAGTAATCTGCTCGTTTTCAACTTGCAAGAGTTTAAATTTTAGGTTTTTTTCTATACTTTATATATCTTACCATAATAATGGAGAAAGGAAATTATTTTAAAATTATTTCCACAGCATTGCTTTAACATGTCAGTGAAATGAAACATGCAAGTGATGCCCGTGGTTTGTTGCCATTGGTTGTTGCTTGGGATTGGATACATGCATAATATAAATGGTGATGTATTCATCTGGTGAATTGTAAATTGTGCATGGTGTCTCAATATTTAATTTTTAAAAGATGTAACTCAACTTGGCGAGGTCGTCATTTGATATAAAATCAAAATGCAGAACTTGTAGTTTTAGAAAATTGACCAGAATAGCAATATTTAAGATGATGTTGTTGGTTAGTGATAAGGCTGAAGAACAAGGCCTGATTTTCATTAATGTATTTGGCCAGAGTAAAATGTTTATTAGACCATGAGACCCAACTCGAAAGAAATGCTCTGATACATGAAACACGAACTCTTCTTGTTAGCATCTGAAAGGCGAACTTAAATGAAGTAATCGGTTATGTGCGAAACTGGACACTGCTGTTGTTGAAAAGGCTAAGACAGCAACAGTTGCAGAAACCTTTTACAGAGGCAAATGCTTTGAACCGCGTACCAAAAAGTCATACTTGTCAAGAACCTTTTGATAGAGGAAGCTCATAGGAATTGCTAAAAAACACAAACATATATTATGTTAATTATTTCAGAAACTGTATCCTTAACGTGGTCATCTCACAGTTCATCAAAGAACCGATACTTGAGAAAAAACACTGAAATTAACAAATAAAGTGAGTATCCTGATGGAGAATACGAAAACCAATACGGACGAAAAACAATACAGGTGCCGGATATGTCAGAAATCATTTAATGAATGTGGTACTCTGAAAACGCACATGAGAACCCATACTGGTGAAAAACCTTACAGGTGCCAGCTATGTCAGAAATCATTTAATCAAGGTTGTAGTCTGAAAACGCACATGAGAACCCATACTCGTGAAAAACCATGCAGCTGCCATCTATGTCCGAAATCATTTAATCAAGATGGTATTCTGAAAAGGCAAATGAGAATCCATACTGGTGAAAAACCATACAGGTGCCAGGTATGTGAGAAATCATTTAATGCGGGTGGTCATCTGAAAAGGCACATCAGAACCCATACTGGTGAAAACCATTCAGGTGCCAGCTATGTAAGAAATCATTTAAAGAAGGTGGTCATCTGAAGACACACATGAGAACCCATACTGGTGAAAACCCTTACAGGTGCCAGATATGTCTAAAATCATTTAATCAAGGTGGTAATCTGAAAACGCACTTGAGAACCCATAACGGTGAAAAACCTTACAGGTGCCAGCTATGTGAGAAATCATTTAATGTGGGTGGTACTCTGAAAACGCACTTGAGAACCCATAACGGTGAAAAACCTTACAGGTGCAAGCTATGTGAGAAATCATTTATTGTGGGTGGTACTCTGAAAACGCACATGAGAGCCCATACTGGTGAAAAACCGTACAGGTGCCAGCTATGTCAGAAATCATTTAAAGAAGGTGGTCATCTGAAAACTCACATGAGAACCCATACTGGTGAAAAACCTTACAGGTGCCAGCTATGTCAGAAATCATTTAATCAAAATGGTATTCTGAAAAGGCACATGAGAACCCATACTGGTGAAAAACCATACAGTTGTCATCTATGTCAGAAATCATTTAATTGCGGTGGTGATCTGAAAACACACATGAGAACCCATACTGGTGAAAAACCATACAGGTGCCAGGTATGTGAGAAATTATTTAATGCAGGTGGTAATCTGAAAACGCACATGAGAACCCATACTGGTGAAAAACCATACAGGTGCCAGATATGTAAGAAATCATTTAGTCATGGTGGTTCTCTTTAAAACACACATGAGAACCCATACTGGAGAGAAATCATACAAGTGCCAGTTATGCCAAAAATCATTTAATGAAGGTGGCCATCTGAAAACACACATGAGAACCCATACTGATGAAAAACCATACAGGTGCCAGATATGTAAGAAATCATTTAATCACGGTAGTACTCTGAAAACTCATATGAGAACCCATACTGACGAAAAACCGTACATTTGCCAGCTATGTCAGAAATCATTTAATCAAGGTTGTCATCTGAAAACGCACATGAGAACCCATACTGGTGAAAAACCCTACATTTGCCAGCTATGTGAAAAATCATTTAATCAAACTGGTACTCTGAAAACGCACATGAGAACCCATACTGGTGAAAAACCGTACAGGTGTCAGCTATGTCAGAAATCATTTATTAAAGGTTATAATCTTGAAACTCACATGAGAACCCATACCGGAGAAAAACCATACATATGTCATTTATGTCATAAATCATTTTTTCGAGGAGAGACCTTCATGGTGCATATGAGAAGCCACACAGAAGATGAACCATTCATATTTGAGGGTTGTAATAAAGGATTCACAGATATTGGACATCTAAAAATTCACAGTACTCTTGCAACTAAGAAGCAACACACGCACAAGAAACCTTTCACCAAGAGCAGTTTTTCAGCGAAGCAGTTTAAACTCCATGCAGGAACACTGCAACAGGATCTTCAAATGGGAAGTGAAGTAACTGCTAACCTGTCTGATCATTTCATCAGATTTAATAGTCCAGGAGTTGTTGATAAAGAAAATGAACGTTACTCTATGAATTTACATCCGGATTCTAGTGAAATTGAAGGTGCTGTTCCGAGAATTGGAGATGGGAAATGTCTATATATTAGCAAATTCAAATCTCCCATGAATACAGAAGAATCAAAATCTTTTGGATGTGGTATATGTGACGATATGTTTGAAATAGAGAAGGAATTTCAAGAGCATTGTTCTAGCCATCAATTTTCTCCACCTGACGACTTAGATGCTGGCCTATGCTGATTCCACGTAACTACAAATGAAAACGTTTGGAATTAGAGATTTATAATGAAAAGATGAGCACTATAGAAGTGCAGGATACCTACATTTTGTTCCGCTTTCATTTAAGATATTTTCGTTCTGGATTTTACTACATATACTGTCTTTATTGTCAAATATGAATTTAGCCCCGCAAATGGGGCCTACTTCCGTTGGACTAGATATTTAACAGAACGGTTAGATCTACATCATTAATTTTTTAGACTGTTTTGGATTATTCATATTGTCGTTGCTTTCATAATTATATTAATTAATAGAATTAATTAGCTTATTCCACTTAGATTAGGCTTTAGACGTTACGAAAACTAAATGTGTAATCAAGATTGTAATGAATATATCCTCAATGTTTTGTTTTTGTTGTCTTTGGTGATTTTATGTTACATAAATTCTATTCTTAACCTCTAAATAAATAAGCTGCATTTCGTAATTGCACATACTTCTATTTATCTGAATGGAATATATTTTTTTTTTGATACGCTGAATTTTTTTTACTTCACATTGATATTTTCATCTATAGCTTCAGCTGGATTTTATCCATATTCGAAACTAATGTAAGCAACCTTACTGTAGAGTAGTTTCAAAGTGAGGCTTTAATGTCAAATGACGAATGTAGGGCACTTTCACATGGCGGTAATCAAGTAAATGGGGCTATGCCATCAGTGGTGAAGACCTTGGTTGAAGAACCACCTTGGGCGTTTCGCGAGGTGGAAAGGCTCACCAGGAACCCTGAAACAGCTGGCCAACGCAGGAGGCAGGTGTTGGAAGGACACCTCAGACCGGAAGAGGCCAGAATGGCCCAACGATCTCCTTACCCTACCAGGAGAGGACTGGTCACCGCCTGGCAAGAGACCAAGAAACTCTAACAAAATGAACACAAGATTAAAGATACAGAGGATGGGACTTAAGAAGGGCAATAGAAGTCGCAAGAGACCGGCCGAAATGGAGAAGTTTTGTTAGAGCCTCATCGTCAGCGAATACTTGACGGAGGAGAAAGAAAGAATCAAGTAATTTAGGTTGCTAAATTATTTGAATATCTTCAATGCCGTACTTGACGTTAGTAAATAAGCACTCTACCTATGTCCATCATAACTATCATCAATCCCTCTTCCATTTCTTCGATAATTTTGTTTAATCACTCCAGCTTTCATTTAATGAAAAAATGACCCAACTTCCATTTAACCATAACAATATTTTTCATCAATGGAACTTTTATTTAAGCAAAGAATTTTTCTCATGGGTCCAGCTTCGACTTACGGAAACAATTATTTTCATTATTCCAGCTTCTATTGCATCAAAAACTTAGTCTCATCAATCGAGCTTCTATTTACGGTAAAAATTATTTTCATCAATCCAACTTCTATTTTAAGATAGGACTGGTTTCATCAGTCCCACTTCCAGTTAGCGAAACAATTTTTCATCAATCCAGCGTACATTTTAATTTGACGATATAAAATAATTTAACAACCTAAGCTACGGCTTTACCCACATGTCTACCCAGGGCCGGCCCTAGCCCAAATTGCGCCCCAGGCAAAGCATACATTTGGCGCCCTCTGATCCCCACTCCAGGGTCCACGAATTACTAGCTTATAATGACTGGGCACTAACATTAAT
Organism: Aporrectodea caliginosa; assembly: GCA_020284085.1. Taxonomy (NCBI): domain Eukaryota; kingdom Metazoa; phylum Annelida; class Clitellata; order Crassiclitellata; family Lumbricidae; genus Aporrectodea; species Aporrectodea caliginosa. The sequence goes on along the minus strand of JACEVL010000179.1, from coordinate 974,179 downwards.
GAAGGTTGTCATCTGAAAATGTACATGAGAACCCATACTGGTGAAAAACCATACAACTGTGAGCTATGTCAGAAGTCATTTATTCATGGTGGTGATCTAAAAAGGCACATGAGGACCCATACTGGGTAAAAACCATACACGTGCAAGTATTGTCAGAAATCATTTATCCGTGTAGGGACCTTGACGGTGCATATGAGAACCCACACAGGAGTTAAACCATACATATGTGAGAATTGTAATAAAGGATTCACAGATATTGGACATCTAAAGAGTCACAGAGGACTCATGCAACTGAGAAGCAACACTCGCACAATGAACCTTATACCAAGAGCAGTTCTTTAGCGAAGCTGTTTAAACTTCATGCAGGAACACCGCAAAAGGATCTTAAAATGGGAAGTGAAGTAATGGCTAACCTGTCTGATCACTTCATCAGATTTAGTAGTCCAGGCGTTATTGATAAAGACATTGAAATTTACTCAAAGAACGTACCACCGCATTTTAGTGGAATTGAAGTTCCATTTCCTGTGCCGAAAAGTGTAGACGGAGAATGTCTATACATTAGCCAATTCAAATCTCCTTTGAATGCAAAACAGTCAAAATCTGTCGGATGTGGTATATGCGACGATATGTTTAAAAGAGAGAAGGAATTTATAGAGCATTGTTCTAGCTATCGATTGTCTCCACCTGACGACTTAATTGTTGACATGTGCTGAATTATAATTCCACTTATCTGCAGTTGAAAACATTTTTGGAATTTGAGATTTGTAGTGAAAAGATGAGCACTATGAAAGCAGGGGCGCAACCACGGTCCAGAAGTTGGAGGGGACCTACTAGAATGTGTGAGTGGTGGGGGGGGTGTAATTGCGAGCGCCGAAGGCGCGAAGCTGCGATTGCCGAAGGCAAGAAGCCCCTAACGACTAGGGGTATGGGGAGCGTCGTAAGCTCCCCATCGGGGTCCGGGGCGGAGCCCAGAAGCCGACGCAATTTTGAGCATTTGATGCTAAATGGAGTACATTTTGGGCTCCGATTTACCTCAAATTTTTCACCTATGATTTCGATATAAAAGTACCTAAACCATCTAGATCTGTGAAAAATATGACATTATTATATGAATAAACTGGACGTGACAAGGGTTTAAGAGAATTGAACGGAAAAGAGTAGAAACAGTGTTTGTCAAAACTAGGAGTAGGCCTATCGGCAGGGAGTAAGCCTGAACGGGTCAATTTTCTCAGAATAGGTCTACCGTTATAAGGCGTTTATGTTCGATGCAATTTTGAGTATATGACGCCAAATGGAGTACATTTTGGGCTTTAATTTACCTAAAATTTTTCACCGATGATTTTGATATAAAAAGTACCTAAACCATCTAGATCTGTGAAAAATGTGACTTTATTATAATGAATAAACTGGACGTGACAAGGGTTTAAGAGAATTGAACGGAAAAGAGTAGAATAGTCTAAGTTCTAGAACAGTGTTTGTCAAAACTAGGAAAATCGGCAGGGAGGAAGCCTGAACAGGTCAATTTTCTCAGAATACCGTTAAGGCGTTTATGTTTCCCAACAGTGGCAAATCTCCACCAAACAGAGGAGGCATAAAGTTGCCGTGCGGGGGTAGTAGCCCTAACAACGTCAAAGACCTTGCACCTACTGATTTTGTCATAGCTATTTCTAGTCTTAAACCTAACTACGGTGAAAACCGTCTCACTAAATAATGCCGACGATTGCTACTTGCTGGTTCCTGCTTCCTGCATTGACAGCACTATTTCTGAACTTGACCATATCTCAAAGTCACCACGGTCAACGTCGATCGTGGTGACCGTGTGCGACCAAAACACGTAGCCGAACATGGATTTTCGGGCCTTGCAGCATATTTTGTCCATGTGTGCCCCAAAGCCAATCCCATCAGAGATGGTGACATCCAAAATAACAATCTCCTGGACCCGCTCGATGCCAGGGATGAGAGAAGGGAGGGCAATAGGTTTGGACCTCGGTCGTTTGACAACCATTTCTCAGGTATTAGTATGGTTTAATTAAAGATTCCTAATGGAGGCCCACTTAGAGATATGGTCACGTTCAGAAATAGTGCTGTCAATGCAGGAAGCAGGGACCAGCAAGTAGCAATAGTCGGCATATTTAGTGAGACGGTTTTCACCGTAGTTAGGTTTAAGACTAGAAATAGCTATGACAAAATCAGTAGGTGCAAGGTCAGAGCCTCGTAATATTCTGGCATTAATGGAACAGAGGGGAGAAATCGCGGAAGGCAAGGAGCTCCTAACGACTATAGAGGGTACGGGGAGCGTCGTAAGTTTCCCCATCGGGGTCTGGGGCGGAGCCCCAGAAGCCGACGCAATTTTGAGCATTTGATACCAAATGGAGTGCATTTTGGGCTCTTGTTTGCCTCACAATTTTCAAAAGTTGGGGGGGACCGTCCCAACCTGTTCGAAAGTTGGGGGGACGCGTCCCACGGGTCCCATAGGGTGGTTGCGCCTATGTATGAAAGTGCAGGATACCTATATTATATACGAATAGTTACTTTGTACCGCTTTCATTTCAGAAGACTTACACAGTAGCCATTCTTAAACATGATGTGGAGAAGTCAAAGGTTGCTCCTTATAGGCACCACGTGTTGCCTTTTTCTCACATAATTGAGGAGCACTTTTCCAAAACTCACTCAGTCCACTTTTTTAAATTTTTTTATTTATCACTCCCATTTTATTTCTTATATGCAAGTCTATAATATACATTATCAAACAGTGTCAAAACTCGCTCAAAATATGAAATTGCAGGTGGAAAACCTTATACCGAAGAACTAGAAAGACAGACTTTTCGCCTAATAATGTATACAAAAAAGCATTATAAAAGACTAATAAATTGGCTGTGAGTTGAATTTTCCGCATTGTTTGGGTAGCTTGTAGGTACACTTGACATATACTAACAAGAGAAACAGACAGATAATAGTAAGGATTGAACACAGGCTTGAAAACTATTAAAACTCGTTTTTCCCCTTTTTCTCAACAAAAGTCTCGGTGGACTGAGTGAGTTTTGGAAAAGAGCTCCTCAATTGTAAGATTGTACAATAGCTGCATGCCATCAAAATGAAATTTATGCTATTGTTACTAAAGACGCAGTGAAGTCTTTCGTTATGGATTCCACTACTTGACAACTTTATTGCTAAATATCAAATTTAGCTCCACAAATACTTCTGCTGGACTCCACAAATACTTCTGCGGTTTGCTGTAGATCATTTTGTGAGACCATTTTGTCGTTGCTTTCATGATTATGTTAACCTTCGCAGGACCAAGCGGGGTAAATAATTACCCCAGCGGTATTTGAATGTTGATTGCGGAGCAACTGTGGGAGTTATATTTTGACGCTTCATGTGTCTACAAGTTAATACCCCAGACATATTCTGACAGCATAACCACCATGATGTCATCGTGTTGGGAAAAGATTTTTGAGTACAAAGTGGCATGGGGTAAAAATTTAGCCCGCTTGGTCCTGTGTTTTGAACACAGAGAAAGTATATTTTCAAAATATGTAAGCTCAGAAGTATCCTGAAATCAGAAATAAAGTGTGGAATCTACCAAAAAATTAAGTTTTAATAGTTGCAAAATTGTGGAGAATTTATTTTCCAAGATGACGGCCAATATGGCCGCCAAAACACAAAAATATGTATATACCAGTTCATAGACAAGCTATAATAACAAACGAAGAGTCGAATTTAGTATTTCAAAGGTCAGGGATTCGAATTCTCGTAGTAGCAATAGTGTAGGAGTGTTACTTTCCAAGATAATTTTGTGTGTTATGTCGGCCATATTAGCCGCCATCTTGGAAAGCAACACTCGCACGGTATTCGCTCTACAAGAAATCGATTCGCTGACCTTGAATCTATTTAATTAGATGCTCTATTTGTTATTGTAACTTAACTATGAGCTGAGATATACATTTATTTGAGTTTTAGCTGCCATATTGGCCTCCATCTTGGAAAGTAAAACTCGACACTATTGGCTCTACGAGAAATGGATTCCTTGACCTTGAAACTATAATTATATTCAATACTTCATTTGTTACGGTACCTTACCTGTGAGCTGAGATATTAAACAATTTTGTGGGGTAAAAAAATATCCCACTTGGACCTCGACGTAGGCTATCGTAAAATGTTTTGGTCCTGCGAAGGTTAAGTAATAGAATTATTTAGCTTATTTTACTTAGATTAAGTGTTTGACGTTTTGTTTGGTGATTACGAAAGATTAACCCTCGGGCTACCAAGGGTGATACCACCCCCTTAGTCTGGACTATAGCGTATTCATTTTTCTTCCTGGAACAGACACAAATATGCCATTCTGTAGAGGGAATGCAGGGCTTCATTTGCTTGCTTACTTGTTTGTCTTTTGGAAACGGGAAGTGATCATAATAAAATAATAATAATACCCATCATCTGAGTGAAAATGGCTGATGCAACATCACAACGTAAACCGATATTTCTACGTAAACATTTTTCAATAGCTACAGATTTAGAACTTATATTTGCTGAAACAGATAGGCCTACTGAAGATGAAGTGAGACCAATTACATTCGCCGCACAAGACAACGGGAGTAACTTGCAATAACTGTATGGACCACTGACATATTTGACTGCCGTGAACAATAACGCAGTCTTGTTTCATGTTTAGGCTATATATTAGCTGCATGCCTTTAGATTTCGCTACAACTATGGACTAGTTTATATTCTATTGTTACAAATGTTTAAAATGTTCTTGGATACATCGCTCAGTTTCAAAACACACGTCATCTTAGGCTATATTTGTTTATTAAAAATGTACAAAATGTACGCAATAATATAAAATATCGCTAATTATAGGTTCCGTTGTTAAAAATTATGTAATTTCGAGGTTGATTCACATAATGTACAACTAAATATACCATTCTGTTCAGAAATGAATGCTGAATTCACTGCTGTATTACAAGATTATGATATGTGAAACTAAACGCGAAATCGAGGGCTGGGGTGGTATCCACCCCCCCTGGGTAACCTGTGTCCCAAAAAACCTCGGTAGCCTGAGGGTTAACACATAGGCCTATGAAAGAACCCTTTTATGGATGGATTCAGAGTTTAATGGCAGCGTATGACAACATTTGAGCCTCTGAGTAGGCCTAGTCCTCTGGAAGGGGCGCTATATAAATTTATGAATTAATGAATTAATGAAAGAACATAGGTAATTGCCGTTACGTAGAGAAAGGTTTTTTTGCATCATTTGCTAAATTTATAGCATCGGAAGAACACGTGTTAAACTTGTCTAAGACGAACACTGTTACAGTAGGCCCTATCATCTAATGTTTGGCGACATATCGTAGCCGCCAAGGCTACTTACGTCGACCGTTCGTTAACTTCCATTTAGTCATATTTCCATGGCAGGAACAGTGGCTAAATTACTCAACCAGAGATGACGATTCTCCAAATCCTCGCAAAATACACCTTAAGCTTCTCTCGCGAAACTATAACCGATATATTCGCTATTTTTTGAACGGATAATCATAAAATAAGTGTGAAACACGGTGCATGTGGACGAAAATTGTAACATGAACGCATTTAGGTAACAGGTCTGCTATTTTAACCCTCGTACGCCTATGAGGGGTGTCTAGTAGACCCCGGGCCGGTTTTTTTTAGTATTTCACTCAGTATCCGATTGAGTTTGGTTGTGATATTTTATGACTTTGTTGCTCGCCCAGTAATGCGCTAAAGTAATAAAAATGCAATTGGTTTCTCATACTGGTTACCATGGAAACGGCATGTAAACAACATAACCCAGAAATAAGGCTAAAAACACATGCGGTTGCAATGTGCAGCAAATGATTTGGTGTTATTTTTTGATAAAGTATAAGCATTACAGTATTATTTCGTGAAGGATATACGTAAACAAACTTAGATAATGACTTCTAGACGTAGATTTTCGCTAGCTGAGGCTACTAAAATGATCGTTGATGATGAAGAGGATGGTCATATGAGTGACAATACAGACGACAGTGACGATTACTCCGATGTCGAACCTGAGGCTGCTACTGCAAAAGATCTGGATCGTAACAGTGAGAATTCGACGAATTCTGCATTAGAATGTGAAGACCGGTGCAGTTTGCATGAAGAACAGTCGTCTCCAACCAGCAGTTCTGATGATGAGCAGTCGTTTTCGGGAGATGCGGCAAATGGCTATAAATCGAGAACAGGAAGACAATGGTTAGGGTTAGGGTTAGGGTTAGGGTTAGNATGATCTGTGCCCGAATGATAACACCGGATGTTATGCTCTGGTAACGAATGACGTATTTCGTAGAACGACGACGACGCATTCAACTTACGTCATCCGATGTCACAATAACTTCTCTGCTGGATAATTAATGATTAACTAAACTGACGAGTGACGACTAAATTTATCAGCTTAGTTGGTCAGACCAAACATCTCTCACAACAGACTGACAAATCGCACGTACAAAGTAGGCCTATACGATTTACTATAGGGCAAGTGCTGTAACTGCTGTTCATCGCCTAGCAAAGAATTTGACAATTTGTAATCTTTAAATATTGTAGGCCTACTTTTCCTCTATAATGTAGAGTGCGATGAGATATTATCTAAAAAAACTGTGGACAGATTTTGTGATGAAATGAGCGTCGTAGTGCAATTTAGCAACCGATGAGAAGCAAGCTTGCTATGAAACTGTGTCTTCATGAATGTTTAAAGTTCATAGGCCTATTGCACATAAATAAATTGAACACATGGCAGGAGGATTAGGATAAATTTTGAGGTATCGTCGAGTTTCAGTAACGACAATAATTAGCCGAGGATTTGTGCTTAAGAATTGCAGATTTGGTTACCAGACAGTATGTCGACTACAGCACTTACTACAAGGCAGCCACTTGTATGAAGCCGAAAAAATTAGCGTCTTTGAGAGAATCTTAACAATATCCAATATCTTAACAATACGTACACTGTCAATCGTCTCCATTCTTAGGCATGCCCTTCAAGGACACCACTTGAAGGCTCAGAAATATACAGTGACGTAATGTAAGAAAACTCGACCATAGGCCTTTGCATGATGTATGAATAGCATGTCTTAAGATAAGACGATAATGTTTCTTGAGCTGTTTTTGGCGGAAACGTTTTATGAAGAACTTCACCAGGCACCAGATAATTCACACAATTCCAAAACACGATAGTGTCGTAAATTTGAAGGTTTCAAGGCAAAGGGTCGCCACCAATGGAAAAACCAGGGAGAACTTATTGAATAAGTAGATCGGTTCGTTTATCTCTTGGCTTTAATGACTGCAAGTGCTAAAGTCAAAAGCACATAGGCTGCCATTCGGCAGAATTGGATGCATGTTACAAGCCTTTGAAAAATATGAACAGGATCAATCCTAAGCGCCCTATCGTAGTCAACTGACTCACACATTCATGCTGGAAATTTATATAGCGCCTCTTCAACAGATTTACTCAGAGACATTATTCTCTTGAATTGCTTTGCTACGTTGATCGTCGTTGGATGGCCAAAAACTCATGTCTTCTTGTTTCATCACTGTGGACGTTATCAACATAGGTTAACCTCCTGGTCTGTATTTCTATAAGAGACAGGTTTCTATGATACGTGTGTACATATTACATACCTACACGTTTGTCAATGTTACGTGTTGCTTCAGGAAATGAATACAAAGTGGTTATCAGTTCTCTTGGTTGCTATGGTGTTGACAGCAGCAACGTCAGCAGCTGTCTCCGTCGCCTCGGATGAATTATCTTTCGACAGCGATGACAATTCGTATGCTGAAGGTAACCGACGTTTCATTGTTATGGATAATTGCCAGAATTAACTCAACTGATATAACTCCAAGAAATGGGTTCTGCTTTCTGCTTATGCCACTAGGTGAGCGACCCATGCAGTCGACCTATAGTACTACACAGAAGTGCCGTTGGCTTAAAGTAATCAATCGTCTGCCATGTTGCTGTAGGCATAAATTAACCGCTGAAGAAGTCTAATAAAATAATAGTAGGCCTATTAGACCATACGCATAGTCAATCAAATTTAAAACAGCATGGATTTGGAAAGGTCTATAGCGAAAATATTGACTGCACAAGAAACAATGTTTACTGGAGCACACATTATTGATTTATTGCATTTAATTGGTTGTTCAGTCGATATGTTGACTATGGAAACTATTGAAGTTAGTAAGAACTACGGCAACAAAGCAGCAATAACACAAACAATAAAATTGGGCTTTTAATCTTCATCAAGACAGAGCCATCATTACTGATAACAAAATCAATCCAATTATTAATATGAATATCAGTATAATTACGAAAAGAAAGAAGCAACATTTCGAAGTAAGCGTAATTTATAATAATAATAATAATAATAATAATAATAATAATAATAATAATAATAATAATAATAATAATAATAATAATAATAATAATCAGAACAGAATGATAATAAGTAATAATAATAGTAAAGGAATTAGCATAAACACGGGCTGTCAACAGCGCATTCGTTCTGCCATCTAAATCGAGAATCGTATTTCGTTGATTGTTTTACTTCCGTTGTTCCATCCTCATCTCGGTTCTTTCGCATCTCGGATGCAACTCACATTGTCTCCAATTGCTTGTCTTGACTCACTTGAGTGACAATGCCTATGCATTTCGTCAGTTATATAGATACACATAAGATGACCTATATAATATATGGATGATCATCATTGTATAGCCCTGGATAGCACGAGCTTTTTCAGCCACAGCAGCACCAGCCGCCGTGTCAGTTGACATTCCATCCGCAACGAATGATCCGCTAGAACGAATCTTTCGAAGCATTACCCAAAAGACGGTGCGCACCCTCGCACCAACGAGGCGAATGACTGGAAGGCAGACTTTTAATTCGACGTACAATTATTGCAGTCTTCCATTCGAAGCAGATGGCAACAATTGAAGGGAAATGAAACAACTGCGACCTGGAGACAATGGCTGGTGCCTCCGCCACCAAGAAGATTGAGATCCCGATTAACCTCCTCTGCAGGTCCCGTTCGTCGTCAGCCATTCACCCTGGCTCTGACGTAAAGGCACTCCTTCCTTCCATCTGTATGCTTATCTGTCTCTGCCTCTCTGTCTCTCTCCCCTCTCTCTCTATCTATCTTCCTTTATATCTATGTCTCTTTCTGTCTCAGACGGATGTGCGTGGGCTGCAGCTGAAGAAGTACAGAACCACTGGACATTTATGCACCGCCACTTAAGAAACTCTTTAAAGCGACGTTCCGCAAATATCGTTGGCATCATTTCAGCTCATTCAGCAGCAGCAGCAGCAGCAGCAGCAGCAGCGGTCGATGCCTTGTGTCGTTAATCGACAATGGAGACTTAGAATGCTAAACAGTTTTTCCCATTCGATCCAGTGATCGATCGATTTAATTAAATATGACGTCAATAGGCCGAGATGCGTTTGATCCATTGATCATATTTCTGTAACCGGTGGCGTCTCTGTCATATTGGCTCCACGATGGACGATAAAATTAGAATAATTATTATATCGATTTCAAAAGACATTCTGTCCTTCCCGTGCGTTAGAATTATGCACTCCGGTTGATTCTTGTGTCGGTCGCTTCAATCGATCTCCACTCTGCATACTGTTTCTGATTGCAGTCAATGAAATCACAGAGGTGGACTGAGTCTGTAATAAGAATTGTAGAAGTCTGCAATTAGGATTATGTGAAGTTATAGCGCAATTGGCAGAGATTATTAGCAGTGATGAAGGTTCAGCGTCAGTGGTGGAAGCGCTTTTCAAATCGAATGTTTCTCGCCGCTCTTTGCCTCAACATGCAGTTGGATTGCTCGCATAGGAGGAGCCGAACTGATGGGGCAAATAGTTGTGCAGTTGAGGGGACATGCTCTGTTTTCCTGACATGCACGACTTTCTCGCTAATGCCTCTTTGCCTTCTTGTGAACCATGCGAAAAGTTCAAATGGAAGACCTGCGCTGTTACGTATGAATCAGCGAATACGTTTTCCAATAGGCTCCACAAAGGCGCCATAGCAATATCCATGCATTCATTAATCAACGTAAAAACGAGTTTCCGTTTAAAACGGGAATGCGGTCATACGAATTGGTCAATGTTATGCCTATCACTCCTACAAATTATTCATCACGAAACATTGAATAGCTAGGTTGCCCATTCTTCTGCTGTTTCTTTACAAACGTTCCGCTCTCGCTTCACTTGTTCCGAGAATACAATGGGAATTCGATTTTGAGTCAGATACCCGCAGACTATGTGTTCTGTTCCTCGGATACGAGGCTCGTTCGCATGCATTGGACTTTTTCTCTGAAAATTAAGGCTGATGATAAATAAAGCTTTCAGCTGAGATAGAAGCGAATCAGATGCGACGCTTCCTACAGGAGCGCGCATGTAATCTGATTCGACGGGTTTCAATGTTGTTGAACTCAGGTATGCTCATAATTTGGTTTCAGTAGCAAACCGACTTCTGTAGAGCTTCTACTGGTAGCATTCAGAGAGTAAGAGAAAGAGAGACAAAGAGACAGACAGACAGACATAAATACATACATACATGCAGACATACATAATGCCTGCATAATGTCAATGCACTATATGAAATATAATATGCTATGGTACAGATGATAACAGCGACAACGCTGCTGCTGAAAGAGAATACGAGAGGATGTCAGAGGCGATGAAAGAAAGAAAGAGAGACAGATAGCCAGAGACAGATAGACAGAGACAGATAGACAGAGACAGATAGACAGAGACAGATAGACAGAGACAGATAGACAGAGACAGATAGACAGAGACAGATAGACAGAGAAAGAGAACAAGATTATAGTAGGTAAGCCAAACTCTGTTATTAACCGAATCGATATCTTCCTCTTCTGTAGAGCGCAATAATAACAACGCAGCGGACGATATGTACAGCCAACCGAACGACGACCACAGAGAACGAAATCCACTCAGGTCATTGCTAGCCAACAAAAGGTAAGGAAACCATTGTCGTCTCTGTCTTCATATCCAAATAACTATTTTATGTATGTATGTATACATGCATCTATTTAGTACTTTTTACTTCATTCAGATTATGATTACGGCCTCTTTTTGGTGCGCCATCTGCTGGTGCATTAGACACTGGCGATATAGAAGTTTCTCAATGTAATTGTAATTGTAATCGCAGATTTGTCATTATGGCTTCTCTTCAAGAAAGACTCACAAGTGTAGCATACGAGGTAATTATAGAAAACTAGGACTTGGCAGAATGGTTTTCAAGCTGCTACGAAATACATGTAAAGAAAGATCAAGAAGCTCATGTTGTGTTTGATGGTAGGCAGCCTATTTCAAGAAGTTCGACCAAGTATAACTTAGTAGATATTCTATGCTACACTGTCTGCTGAAGCTCAGACCAAGGGATTTAAACAACCAGGTCACCCTCTGTTAGTGACATCTACCTGAATATCTTGTACTCTAGACTTGGGACTCCCGGTGCATGGGAAAGCTGTGCACAGTGTAGTTGTCAACAGCAATTCTCTTTCGTGGAGCTTCGTTGGAAGGGCTTCTGAATGTATGCATGTATGACTTGTATGTATTTATGTATGTTTGTATATATGTATGGATGTATGTAGGCCTATGTATGTATGTTTGTATATATGTATGGATGTTTGTATATATATATATATGCATGCATGTATATATGTATGTATGTATGTATGTTTGTATATATATATGTATGGATATATATGTATATTTGTATGTATGGATGGATGTATGTATATATTATATGTATGTATGTTTGTATGTATGTGTGTACCTTGAAGAGGTGTAATATATGATAAGAATGCTCTGCCACGTATTAGCATCTGCATTTCAATGACGAGAATATTCTGCCATTTTGTGTTCGAGCGACAACAAAGACACAGCTACGATGAACGGATGGAATCACTTCGAGTTCTTTACTCAGTGAAGAGATGGTTCTTGACTGAAACGACGTAAAAGAGACAGAGAGACAGACAGAGGCAGAGAGACAGAGACAGAGAGACAGAGAGCCAGAAAAGGAATAACGGGTCATGTTGAATAACAGATTGGTTGATGTTTTTTAATTGTTGGAAGTTTTATATCAAGAAAACGCGCTAAGGTCAGCGCCATAAAAATATCAAATCAATTCGAAAAGGAGGTAGATAGCAGGACGATATTGATATGCTAACCTTGCATCTAGCTAAGTAACAGAAGTTAGCGCTAAAATGCATAGGATACTCAGTTTGTACCTGCTAAATAAACTAAGGAAAACGCCCAACGTAGGCCTATTTAAATATAAAGAGGCGAATTTATAGGGTTATAAAGAAAATGAGCTATGCATACGAGAAGGAAACAAAGAACAATGGAAGAAAGAGCAGGAAGAGGGCAGACAAGCAGAACGAAAGACAAAAGGCAGAGCGAAGACTCAAACAAAGACAGCGGGACAACAGGGATCAGATGAAACACAGACTACTAGGCAACGAAGACAACAGTCGTCTGCATGTGCCTCTGTCAAGCGACTTTGTACCAGCAACAAACGCCAGACATAATGATTGACATGCCATCCGTCAAAGTACAGGTCGTCGTTTAACGGCCGAGCGCGCGATGCCACGACGTTAATGCGATCATTTCACCGAGTAGCTTGTGTTTGTTTTCGTGTTTGCGTGGGTAGGCCTACATCCCTTTGTGGGTAGTCGTTGTGGGTACGGGCACGTGCACATCTGCGCTTGGGGAAAGGCTTATCCGCATTTGGCGATCGTAGATGCTTAAGCACACAGTCACCGATGAAGGCAGCACCTGCGTTGCATAATACGTACAAAGAGACCAGGATATTCCATGTAACGATATCCAGGGTCAGAGCTACATTAGAATAAAAGGTATCAGTAACAGTCTCAACTGCCACAACCTTCACTCTCTGTCTTTCTTTCTCTCCTCTTGATTGCTCTCTCCGTCTCTCTCCTTGTCTGTGTTGCTGCTAAGCGTCAGTCTCAATGTCAGTTCAATATCGTGCTCAGTATCCTTCTCCAGAATTCTCACGATCCCTCTCATTCTCACTCTCTCTCTCTCTCTCTCTCTCTCGCTCTCTCTCTCTCACTCTCACTCTCACTCTCACTCTCACTCTCTCTCTCTCTCTCTCTCACTCTCACTCTCTCACTCTCTCACTCTCTCTCTCTCTCTCTCTCTCTCTCTCTCTCTCTCTCTCTCTCTCTCTCTCTCTCTCTCTCTATCTCTCTCTCTCTCTCTCTCTCTCTCTCTCTCGCTCTCTCAATCTCTCTCTCTCTCTCTCTCTCACTCACTCTCTCACTCACTCTCACTCTCTCTCTCTCTCTCTCTCTCTCTCTCTCTCTCACTCTCTCTCTCTCACTCTCTCTCTCTCTCTCTCTCTCTCTCTCTCTCTCTCTCTCTCTCTCTCTCTCTCTCTCTCTCTCTCTCTCTCTCTCTCTCTCTCTCTCTCTCTCTCTCTCTCTCTCTCTCTCTCTCTCTCTCTCTCTCTCTCTCTCTCTCTCTCTCTCTCTCTCTCTCTCTCTCTCTCTCTCTCTCTCTCTCTCTCTCTCTCTCTCTCTCTCTCTCTCGCTTTGAATGCCAAATCCTAACACTAATCGGTTCCTTTCTCGTTTCCTTACAGAGGCAACAAACAGTGTATTTTGCTCCTTCTTTGTGTTCATACATTATTATTGTCAGTTCTATAATAATATAGGAAATGGTGTGTATAGTCTCAGGAAGAATGTTCCACCTATGCAGGACGGTGCGTGATATTGTCGTGCTAATGTATGGAAGCGAGGATCCATAGATTCCCCTGGCCAGCGGTACGAAGCCAATGAAGACCCGACTATAGGCACCACTGGGGCGGGGTGATGGCTGAATGATAACACGCTGGCACGAAGATCAGAGGGACGACGGTTCGACACCCGCTAGCCCCATAACGTTGGATCAGCCTTTTAACTCCCTAAAAATGAACAGTAGGACAGATAGACGCCTGGCAGGCTGCCGTATGTAGAGTTAAATTTTAACAATCTGTTACTACTATGTCATGCAATCTTACTGTGCACTCAGCTTGAATCAATGAACGATTATTATTATTATTACTATTATTATTATTATTATTATTATTATTATTATTATTATTATTATTATTGTGAACTAATGTTTTGCATATATAATGAGCACAGGTGTTCCTTAGGTTGATATATATATATATATATAATGTGTATCGATTGTTAAGCGTTTTAGTCTTAGGCCTTAGTTGCGCTGTCGGCTCGTGGGCGCTTGGCCTAAAGTAGCCTAAACTTTGGCTGACGATAGATTCTCTACACGTGCAGTTAGCGCGCCAAACTTAGAAACTGCTGATGACAGTGAATTTGAACAATACAGTGTAGTACAGTTGTTTTAAGGCAAGAGTTGAGTTGTTGTTATTAAACTGTGTTTGAAGAAAGAAAGAAACATTCAAAGAACTGTGTCAATTTAATTCTTAAACAGTTAGAAGACGTTGAGCAATTTATATGTAGAGATAAGGAAAGTTCTTGAGGTAGGTCACAACTAAGAAAGAAAAGAGTTGGTGACATATTTGGTGGCAGCAGCGGTGGAATTCGAAACAACGTCTGGGATTCGAAACAACGTCTGGGATTCGAAACAACGTCTGGGATTCGAAACAACGTCTGGGATTCGAAACAACGTCTGGGATTCGAAACAACGTCTGGGATTCGAAACAACGTCGACTGGTGAATACGCATTCAAATCATTGGTAAATCTACGACAACGAAAGCCTCAACGACAAAGGTATAAAAGTTGGTTGTTATCAAACAAAGAACAATTCCCAATACTTCAAACACAAAAGAAAACTGGTGTTTTCCAGAAAGGACAGCACTGAAGTAAAGAAGTAAGATGGAGAAATTAAGTGTCAAAAAACAAGCAGAACTGAAGAAGATGTCTTCTGAAAGATTAAAACAGCGCTTGTTGAAGGCTGGTTTTGAAGAAGAGAAACTGAAAGATATGTCACGTGAGGACATGTTAGAAGCGCTAGCTGAAGTCTGGCTTAAGGAAGAAGCAGAAGAAGAAGGTGCTGTCGGCGGTGTTGTGGAAAAGGTTATTGAAAAACCGCCTGGACTTATGTCTATGGAGATGATGATGCAGTGGATGATGATGAAAGAAGAAAGAGAGGAGAAACGAAGACAAGAAGAGAAAGAAAGAGAGGAGATACGAAGACAAGAAGAGAAAGAGAAAGAGGAGAAACGGAGACAAGAAGAGAAAGAAATGCGACAGGAAGAATTACGTCTTCAGAGAGAAAAGGAAGAGAAGGCAGAACGTCTTCAGAGAGAAAAGGAAGAGAAGGCAGAACGTCTTCAGAGAGAAAAAGAAGAGAAAGCAGAAAATGCACGACAGGAAGAATTACGTCTTCAAAGAGAGAAAGAAGAATTGCAAAGGCAGCAATTTGAAATTCAATTAGAGCAATTGAGAAAAGATAGAGAAGATGCTGAAAGGAGAAGATTAGAGCAGATGATTGAATTTGAAAAGGCGCGGAAAAGTGACGAAGAGATACGTCAGCAACAGATTGAAGAGAAGAGACTACGTGAAGAAGAAAAGGAAAAAGTGCGAATTTCAGAGTTGGAGCGAGCAGAAGAGGTTAGACAAGAAGAACTGAAATTACAGAAAGAAAGCATGGAGAAGGCGGAAGAGGAAAGACAAGAACGTTTAAAGTTGGAACAACAAAAAATAGCATTAAAAGAAGCACAACTCAAAGAGGAGAAGCGAAATAGAGAAGCTCAAGAGCAAAGAAGAGAAGAAGAACGAGAAGAACAGAAAAGGAAACAGGAAGAAAGTGAAACGATGGTTTCGAAAATAAAGAAAATTGGTGATGCCATGAAACACGTGTTACCTAAAATGCCAAACGATATGATGGAGGTGCCATTATATTTCGAAACGGTTGAGAATGCGTTTCGTAGTTTCAACGTGCAAGAACAATTCTGGGTGAAGTTACTATTGCCATTGATGACTCCGAAAGCTAGAACTGTTCTAAACAGATTGTCATTCGATGATTTAGACGATTATCAAGTCGTGAAACAGCACTTGTTAAAAGAATTCAAGTTGACACCGAGAGAGTACAGATCGAAGTTTATTGATGCGAAGAAGACAGCTGAAGAAACGTATACAATGTTTACAGCTAGGCTGAAGAACTTGCTGAACTATTATGTGAAAAGTCGCAAAGTGGAAAAGAATTTTGAGAAGCTGTTTGATTTATTAGTGGCGGATAAGTTGAAAGAATCACTACCACCAGGTCCACTACAGTTTGTATTGTCGAAGGAAGGAACTGATTGTTACGAAGCTAGTGTTGTGGCAGACCTAGCAGACATTCATGTTAATAATCGAATTGGTTTGGCAATTCCGAATAAGACAAGTTTTGATTTTGTACCCAATGTAAAAAGAAATCAACAGTTCACTCCAAATTTTGGTTTTCATTGGAAGAGCAATCAAGAAACAGGAAATCAGTTCAGAGGTGCAGAAGTGAAACCAAATTCTCCGGTTGTTCATGAGAATAGAGAGTCGATGATGACCAGACAACGTCAGGTATATAACAAATCACCACCAAGGTTTGTCGCGAGAGAAGGCAATGCATCGTTTACTCCATATAAGAGAAAAGAAAGCATCGAACAACGAGGTGCAGTGGTGAAACGTTGTCACAACTGTGGATCAGACAGGCATTTGATGAAATTCTGTCCAGTTCCTGTTACAGCCTCAAATTATGGAAAACAAGAACATTCGAGGGTGAATCGAATTCAAGTGGTTGATAATTCTGAAAGTCAAGCCACAGAACATCGGTCTCATTATTCTGAAGAAACTGAAGTAAAGTCAGTGATGAAATGTCACCTTTCACCTGATATTCAGAAAGAAATTCTATTGCACAATGGAATGCAGAAAGAAATGGCTGGAAGAGATGAAAGTACAACATTGAAGAAAGTGGTATTGCAGTACGTCGAGGTAGAAATTCGTGGAACAGCAGGAAAAGAACCAATAAAAGTAAAAGCACTGATTGATTCTGGAGCAGAGGTTCCGGTGATTAGTGAAGAATTACTGGAAGGCATGAAGGTGGAGCAGATTGGAAAAGTGAACTTACAATGCGTGGCAGGAGATGCCATTCCTGCAAAGTTGGTGAAAGTTGATGTAAGGCTGTGTTGTAACGATGTGGAAGAAGAGGTAATTCCGCATAAAGTCAAATGTTCACTTACACCTTATGTGACATTGATGTGTGCTAGTATTGCAAAAATGGGAAGCACAGAAAGATTCTTGTTGCATCCAGAAATCATTGCAGAACTTAAAGCCGTGCCACAAGTGAAAATGATACAAGGAGATGTGCAAGCGAATGTAACGACGAGATTGCAGAGTCAGCGAAAGAAAGTGGTAGATGTCGAAGAGGAAAGTGAAACTGAAAGTTCAAGTGAAGAGGAAAACGAAAGTGATGATCAACAAAGTTTAATACAAGACGGTATAACAGCAGAAATGAGTGAACAAGAGATGGCTGCATGCAAGAATGGTAATCTAAATGAAACGAAAGAGGATAATGAATGTGATGTGGAGATAGCAGATTTGTTTCAAGAAAATGAGAAAGATGAAGAACAACAGATGCAGATTGCAGACGCAAGGAAATTCGAAGAACAGCAGAGACAAGATGAATCATTGAAAGCATGGTGGAATTTAGCGCCAGATAAAGAATCTGAATTCTGCGTGGTAAATGGCTTACTGTACAAGAGATATCGAATATTAGAGCAAACGATATATCAATTGGTGTTACCAAAAGAGCGACGAATGAAAGTGATGGAGTTGGCTCACGAATCAGTATTTGGAGGACATCTTGGAGAAGAGAAAACTAGAGAACGAATAAAGTTGTCTTTTACGTGGCCAAAGATGAGAAGAGATATAGTGAAATTTTGCAAATCATGTGAGAAATGTCAGTTAAAGGCAAGAAGTTTGGTGATGGACAGGGTTCCTATCACTCCAATTCCAAGAGAAGATGTGGCGTTTAGAAGAATTACGGTGGATTGTGTAGGACCAATCGAGCCAGCATCTGCTGCAGGTCACAAGTACTGTTTATGTATTGTCGATTCTTGCACAAGATGGCCTACAGTGTTTCTGTTGAAATCATTAACTGCGAAGGCTGTATGTGATGCTTTGATGGAGTTGTTCATGAACGTTGGTGTACCTTCTGTGATCACAAGTGACCAAGGAACAAATTTTACTGCGAGTCTGACAAGAGAATTTCTGAATTTAATGGGGTGTAGTCCAAGATTTGATACGCCAGGTCATCCAGAGGCAGCTGGATTAGTAGAAAGATGGAATCAAACATTCAAGAAAATGATCCATCATGTAATTGTTGACAATCCAAGGCAATGGCATAAAGTAATTCCGTTTACAGTGTGGGCATTACGAGAAGTACCGAATGCAACTACTGGAATTGCTCCTTATATGTTGGTGTATGGAAAGATTCCGCGTGGACCACTGGCAATTCTAAAAGAAAGTTGGACAAGAGAAATTAATTTACCACCTCATATTGGAATCCAACCAGAAAAGTACTTGAAAGACATGAAAGCAAATATGGAAAAAGCATTACTGTTTGCAGAATCATATACACGAGAGAAGCAATTACAGTATACGAATCAATACAACAAAAGAGCGAAACATAAAGAATTTGAACCGGGTGAAAAAGTTATTGTGTTGTATCCGACGTCAACAAATAAACTGATTTCACGATGGCATGGTCCATGTACTGTCATACAACGAAGGTCCAAGTACTCTTATTTGATTGATATGGGTGACGATTGTCGAAAGATAATTCACGCAAATAAAATCAGAAAGTACATTACAAGAGCAATGAGTTGTGGATTAATCGTTGAAGAAGATGAAGACTTTGGTTCAGTGGTTGAGTTGTTGACGAAGAATGACTTGCAAGATGAAAAGAATTCACTGAATCTTGATCCTGAACAGATTAGTCATTTAACATTATCTCAACAAAAACAATTGCTGGAAGTACTGAACAGATATTCTGATCGATTTTCTGAAAAGCCTGGACTATGTACATTGGTTGAGCATGAAATTGAACTGAAACCGGAATTTCGTGAAAAAGAATTTATGGCTTACCGAATTCCACTCATCTATCGAGCAGAAGTTGAACGACAAATTAAAGAAATGCTTCAAGCCAACATTATAAAACCATCTTCGAGCAGAATGGCAAGTCCGCTGGTAATTGTTAAAAAGAAAGACGGTTCTCTGAGACTTGCCTGCGACTACAGATACATTAACTCGTTCACTGTGGATTGTAAATATCCAATGCCGATTGTAAAAGATGTTTTGCACAAAGTTGGAAAATCAAATGTGATCTCGATTTTTGATTGTCGAAGTGCTTACTGGACTTGTCCTGTTAAGCAAACTGATCAATGGAAAACTGCTTTTGTTACTCACAATGGACTGTACGAGTTTACTCGTGTTCCTTTCGGAATGATCAACTCAGGAAGAACATTTGTTAAAGCAATTAACATGGTTTTACAGCCTATAAATGAATTTGCTGAGCCCTATGTAGATGACATTGCTGTGCATTCAGATGACTGGAAGATTCATTTACAGCATTTAGATGCATATTTAATGCAAATGAGACTGCATAACATTACTCTGAACTTAAAGAAATGTATCTTTGGTAAGAGTGAGGTAAAGTTCATCGGTCATGTGGTTGGTTCTGGAACGATTCAAATGAATCCAGATAGAATTGAAAGTTTAATTAATTTGAAAACCCCAGAAACGAAGAAACAAATTAAGCAATTGCTGGGATTTTTTGGTTACTATAGACAGTTTATCAAAGATTTTGCACAGATTGCGAAGCCTCTATCTGATTTGACAAGCAAACATGTTCCAGATAAGATTGATTGGACTGATAGACATCAACAGGCATTTAATTTACTTAAAGATGCTGTACGCTCTAAAGTTGTTTTATATGTTTTTGATGTTGGAAAACCTTTTAATTTGTACTGTGATAGTAGTGATTTTGCAGTAGGAGCTGTTTTAACACAGATGGATGATAAGGGAATAGAACGCCCTGTATCATTTATAAGTCAGAAATTGACTGACACTCAGAAGAGATGGGCAACTGTAGAGAAAGAAGCCTATGCTATTGTTTGGGCTCTAAATAAGTTGAAAGAGATAATAATTGGATCTAAAGTTCACATCTTTACCGATCACAATCCTTTAACTTATCTGACTGAATCTATGTCTAAGTCTGCTAAACTGGTGCGTTGGGCTTTAGCACTGCAAACTTTTGATGTAGAAGTTAATTATAAGAAAGGACGATTAAATGTTGTAGCAGATTGTTTATCTAGATTATAAGATTGTTTATTTTACTGTATTATATAGTATTAAGTTTATTGCATAATTTAGTACCTGATGATTTCGCAAATTTTTAAGTTTAATTTGCTCAATCCAAAGAAAGGGAAGGAGGTAATGTGAACTAATGTTTTGCATATATAATGAGCACAGGTGTTCCTTAGGTTGATATATATATATATATATATATATATATATATATAATGTGTATCGATTGTTAAGCGTTTTAGTCTTAGGCCTTAGTTGCGCTGTCGGCTCGTGGGCGCTTGGCCTAAAGTAGCCTAAACTTTGGCTGACGATAGATTCTCTACACGTGCAGTTAGCGCGCCAAACTTAGAAACTGCTGATGACAGTGAATTTGAACAATACAGTGTAGTACAGTTGTTTTAAGGCAAGAGTTGAGTTGTTGTTATTAAACTGTGTTTGAAGAAAGAAAGAAACATTCAAAGAACTGTGTCAATTTAATTCTTAAACAGTTAGAAGACGTTGAGCAATTTATATGTAGAGATAAGGAAAGTTCTTGAGGTAGGTCACAACTAAGAAAGAAAAGAGTTGGTGACAATTATTATTATTATTATTATTATTATTATTATTATTATTATTATTTTATTTTTATTATTAAATCGGCACAAACAACTCTCGTATATTATGTGTAGGGGCGAAAACGACCGACGAGGCCCGACCGAGGAGAGTCATTCTACCGTTGTCTCTTTCCTCAATTAGAAGCTAGTGCAGCGTATCTCTCATGAATTGTAAAACGGGAATTAGTTAATTTAGTCACTAGACGGGCTGCACAGTTCAGAACGGTCTGGAGCTGATGGGTTCGGAATTTTGGTAAGCCTGCAAGGATGGAATTGCAGTAGTCCAGGCGCGTCAAAACAAAGAATAGTTCACGCCGTATTGACTAAATTTGACTCAGCTGATCGAGTTCATGAGGTCAGCCATGGAGAATTCTCCGTCCATATGCACACCTAGATCACAGTCTGAAATGACGAGGAGGACTTCTTCTTGGTTGATTCTAGACAGCATGTCGAGTACCATGCCACAGATCTTGCGTTTTGACTGAGCGGTTCAGCCGGAGCCGATTAGACGACATCCACGCCTCTACCTCCGTCACAGTGGCGAGCACTGACAATTTAGACAGGTAATACTAGACAGGCCCAAGAATCGGAAGCACGATCTACAACTGATGTGAAACTGGACATCGTCGTCGGCTTATATGCATCAAACAAATATAGCAGTTACGCGTATAATGTCGCGCACCTATGCGCTACCATATGCGGTACGCGACTGTATATATATATATAGGGGGAGTGGGACCCACGGTTCCTTTGAGTTCTCCCCTTTTTGAGGCCCGTTTAAAGTGACCCGATTATCTTATAAATTATTCCCTGCGCTGCTCGTGACCAATTAGATATTTTAATTTTAATTTAGCTCCAATTAACTGAAAACCATCGAAACACAGAACTCTTCTGTCTGCATTGAAACAAAAACATTACTCAGCCAATCTTGGTCTGAAATCAAGTGTCACCTGATACGCCTGTGCACTCTCTGTCCTCTGACAGATGTCAAACAATCGGCCTAATTCGAAACCACAGCAATAGCCATATGTACACATACGTCCAGGTCTCTCTAGTCCGCTCTAAGCAGACATTTATTCGTAGACAAAGGTTTCGTGACTAATGAGTTCTGTCCAGCAACCTATCACTAACGAACAACCCTGCAAATATGCTGAAAATCCTAATTTTCCATGGCAAACGCTACTTGCTTTACTGAACAGTTAGACTGTTAGCTAGCATTTGAGTATTAGCCAGAGCGAGGTAGGGAGACCTTTGTTTTTGAAAACCAGCAAAAATTAGGCCTATTATTAGATAAATGTTAATTTAGGCAATATATAGCAACACTTGGTCCAGACTACTCCATTAACCGGTCGATGTTGTCTGAGACCTTGGTGTTCTCCTTAATAATACTCAGAGTTGTATTGTCTCGAGACACTGTCTCGGTCTCGAGACGTCTCGAGACACGTTTTTTGATGTCTCGGTCTCGGTCTCGGACCCCACTGTCTCGGTCTCGGTCTCGGTCTCGAGATCATTTCTTGACTTTTTGGAAACTGTCTCGAAGCGAAAGTCTTGTCTTTTTGGAAACTGTCTCGAAGCGAAAGTCTTGTTCTCTTGTAGAAGCGGTCTCCAAAGTTCTCGTACAAACTGTATTTTATTCGGAACTTCGTACAGTATTGCGCAATAAAACTGTCTTGTGCCGAACGGATAACTAGTTAATCGGAAGTGCCAAACAGACAGGAAGTTTTAAAAAGCGGTGTTTCTGGTATTAAGATTTAAGAGTATTGAAAAAAGCAGTCTTAAGTTTGCACTTTCAGTCCAAAATTTCCAAATATCTTAAAATGTCTCATAAAGAACCTGAAATCGTGAAATTTGCATTCACGCAGTTTGAAATCAATGAAAAACAAAATAAATGGCATGCCGTTCGTCGTTTGTGTAAAGCCAACATAAGCGAAACGCTTGGAACAACATCTAGTTTCTCAAGGTGAGTGATGTGACTTATGTCGCTAAATCGCTAATAGGCCTAAGGCCTACATGGAACTTTGTTGGTTTAAATTTTAGAATCATTTAGAAGATTTCAGAATGGCTGAAATGTTTAATTTCTTTATAGTTTATACAATTCAGGTGATCGGCTGATTTCAGTGACTTGACCCTTGTATTAGACCTCAAAAGTTGAGAAAAATTGCTTCGGGACTTGGGTCCAATTTGCATTTCACTCGTTTGTTTTAAACTGTCTCGAACTGTCTCGGACCTGGTGTCTCGTCTCGGTCTCGGTCTCGGACCCCACTGTCTAGGTCTCGGACCCCACTGTCTCGGTCTCGGTCTCGAGTTTTATGTCTCGTATACAAGTCTGCTTTGTTGTCACACGATCACTTAGGAAATTTGGAAACCGTGCATTTGCGTTAGCCGGCCCGGCTGAATGGAATAAACTGCCGTACTTTATTCGCAAATCTTCAACTTTATCGCTCTTCATAATTAACCTGAAGACTTATTTGTTTAAGAATTATTATGATTAGACTTTCTTGTTTCGCGCTTTTGTGCAAGATTCTTTTTGTTTAGACGCGCTATAAATGACAGTTTAATAATAATAATAATAATAATAATAATAATAATAATAATAATAATAATAATAATAATAATAATAATGATGATAATAATAATAATAATAATAATAATAATAATAATAATAATAATAATAATAATAATAATAATAATAATAATAATAATAATAATAATTCTTAGAGGCATTAAGTTTTAGGCGCAGTCACACTGCAGTAGTGCGAATCGAAGTCGATGGGTGATATTCAGTTAGATAGATATCCAGCTGTTCGAAAGCCTTTGAGAAGTACTGAGTTTAATTAAAGGCGTTTCTGTAAAGACCGAAAAAAGTTAAAGCGTTGGAGCGAACTTTGATAGTCGCTTCATTCTTTAGGGCCTGGAACTAACGACAGTCCATGACAGTTCTGCCAAAAGAACTATATACCAATGCCGCTGGAAGGAATGTAATGATAGGTCGAATGGTGGTAGAAGTGCTCATCGTAAGGGGTTTTAGATCAGACAGGCCAGTTTAAGTCTTATTTTGAATTCTACAGAAGCCAGTGCAGCTGACCGAAAAGGGTTAAGGAGCTTGTGTACAAGATGTGTACGCAGCACCAAGCGAGCCATAGAATTTTTGATGAGTCGAGCCTGTTAAGCTTAAGATCTGAGATACCTGCAAACACTGAGCTGGCATTATATATATTGTTCGTGCAGGAATCTGGGAAAGGTAAGTGAACGGCTGGGTCACCTTATGTGTGAAATCAGGCGAAGCAGAAAGGAAAGTAAGAGGCAGGAGACCAGCATCGTCATTCAGAAATTGGATGCACATTAACTATCATCAGTAGACCTATGTGGCTATCGTCACACATGTGCCAAACACAAATCTCTTGTTCGACACGAATGAATCGGTTTGGGTTTTCCAATGTGTGATCGATGAGCAGAGGCGAAACTGATGTAGTATTAAGAACTTTGAGCGTTGAAGTCAGAAATGACAGTATAAAGACCTCGAAGGAATTTACGTATACCACCAAGTCTGTAGATTTATTCTTGTAACAGAGACTCTCAGCCAATAAGACGAGAAAAGAAGAGCAGTTCCTTAC
The DNA here is from genome assembly GCA_020284085.1 of Aporrectodea caliginosa. NCBI lineage: Eukaryota > Metazoa > Annelida > Clitellata > Crassiclitellata > Lumbricidae > Aporrectodea > Aporrectodea caliginosa. The sequence goes on along the minus strand of JACEVL010000179.1, from coordinate 949,591 downwards.
GCTAACCTGAGAGCCAGCCATGTGTATGAACTATGAAGTGTTAGGGACTTAATTTTCTTAGCATCGTCATATGAGGGCGGGTTGTTGTCAGCCCTCTCCCTCGCCGTCTCATTTCCCATCGACCGTGTGCAGTCAGTGTACTCATCATGGCTGAGTTCGCTAGGGGGCGCAGGTGGAGCAGAAATCTCGAACCAAATTTCTGCCCTGGCGGGGATTTGAACCCCCTACGAGAGGGTTCAGAACTGGCTTTCAACTCTTCGTAAAGACTGTTGTCTGAAACTGAAACGAATGGCGAGGATGCGCTAATTGACGCGCAAAGCAGCGAGTTGAATAATATTGACTGCAGTGTCCTCTGTGTGGCGCTTAGGCAGACAATGGAATCGTATATTATCATCTAGAGGGGAGCCTCAAAGAATGCCGCCGCATCCGACGATAACATGTGTGCCTGTTTGGAATCTATTACGCCATAATCTATCCGTCAGTATTTCATCGTTTTCCTTTCGATATTAAATTAGGAACAATTTACCCGAAGCAGTATTATTTCGGTCGAGGAGAATCCAGACCTACCGATGAAAAGCGCTTCACTTTTAACGGACCGTCTCTGTGTTTGTCTCTGCCTACGCCTCCATCTCTGTCTCTGTCTCCGTGCCTGTCTCTCTCTCTCTCTTACTCTCTCTCTCTCTCTCTCTCTCTCTCTCTCTCTCTCTCTCTCTCTCTCTCTCTCTCTCTCTCTCTCTCTCTCTCTCTCTCTCTCTCCCTCTCTCTCTCTCCACCCAGACAAACTCGTCAGCAGCATCTGTAGATCTATCACCGGAAGATCTCCGGCGAAGTCCCAATGTTCATCGATCGTAATTAGACTAAACGCATTTGTTCATAACAGACGCCACAGAAATGTAGACCAAAATCTGATTCTGTTTACTGCAGTTAATACAGGTAAGGGTGAATTGCGAGTGCTTTTAGAGACGATCAAACTCAGAGCTATATAAATCTTCAATTATGTAGCACCACAGTGAAAAAAACAGTTGCCTTTCAACTCTGGGTCCATGGCGCTATATATATCTGTCCTTGGATTCCCAGTCAGCTGTATACGCGTCTTTGGCGTCATATTCATTTTGAGCTGTGAAACTCTTAGTTGGTGATCGTCTTGTCACTGGATAGTTTTTACACTAATCAAAAAGTTTAATAGTCCTATTCAGAATCCAATGATGGGGAATAGTTAACTAAAAAGTTGCAGAAGTTTAACTAAAAATAAATAGTTTAGTTAAGACCAAAGTTTAGCTTCTATTTTTTAGTTATTAGCTAGAAAGTTTAAGTAACAAAATTAGCAACTATCTTCAGCAACGATTGTCATGAGTAACTGGTGTTATTACTCAAGTCAAGTGAACTGCATTGCATTGCACGATTAGTAACTTTCTTCATGATTTTCTTGTAGAATTGTACTAGGACTATTAGTCTAGTACACATTACATAGTTTGAAAGTGAAATTGTCATTGACGCTCCGCATTATTACAGTTCACTTAACCTCTGTCATTGTGAAATGTTTGTGAAAATAGTTTGTTAAAGAGTTTGAAAAAGTTTAACTAAATACTAAATAGTTTTAGTTTAGTTAACTTATTACAAAATCAGTTGCCAATTTTTAGTTAAACCTTTTTATTTTAGTTGAAAAATAATTATAGTTTAGCTAAAAAAAATAGCTAGTGCCCATCACTGTCAAAATCAGATATTGAAGTTACAAACCGCCGATTATTTGACCCTTGAAATTACGCGGTGGAAAACTTCAATCATACAGCGGAAAGTTTCGGTCGTTGGTGTCTTAGATCTATTAGAAATTTGGATTAGGTTTGCAACAGTTTACACAAGATCAGCAGATGACCTCTTGAATGGGCGTTGCCAATCAAGTTTCTTGGCGTGCAGGTCAGCAAATGACCCTCAAGAGTTTCGAAGACAAATACTGCCTTTTAACGAAGTACGCTGTCCTCGCTTCTGACTATTTAGTCGCTGGCTATTGACAATTTCTTGGATATGAGCACGCACAGGTCGTGAACTGCTGTAATTTGCACAAACTAAGGAACGATTTGTAAATAGACATCTGCAGAAGAAACAGATGACTCTGCAATCTGTGTGTCTATATATGGTATGATAGAAAGATTGCTAATGCGTCTATTTAATCACACTACCTCTGTCGCCGGGTTTCGATTCCCGGTGGATACACTATGACCGTGGAAAGTTGCTGCCAAGTCACGTACCCTGCATGTGTGTAACAATTAGCTCTTACCTCAAGTTACCTGACCAAAGAAGGTTTAAACGGCTCTTTTAATTTCCGAAAATTTAATTGCTTATCCAGATGCAAGGTTAAAGGCAAAATAAAATAATGTAAGTATAGCGAATGCGCGGATTGTTTAGGCCTACTTGCCATGCTTCCAAATAAACAGCATTGCTTAATTCTACACTTCACCAAAGGTAACATTAATAATCTGCCATGATGGAAGCAGTTGCAGTTGTTGTTGGTTGTGCGTAAGAAAATCAAAGTGTTACGATTAAAGTTGGTTTAAACCTCCGAAACTGTAAGTTATAGGGTAGAGTAAGACGGATGAGGTTTCGACATCACTCCTCAGATAAGTGATCCGTCGGTTGAGGTTTTCTCTTCAGTTGAAGTCCGGGTTACAAGGCTTGACAAAAAGAGTTCCAAGTTTGTCTGTGGTCCGTGATTTGAAGAGAGGATGATGAGCGCATTAGTAGTCAATGCAGAAGACGGATTCCGAATTCAATAATGAGATAATACTATTTGAGGGCTAGGCCTACATCAACATTTCGTCATGTGTTAAACAGGTCGAGCAATTGTTACTGTAAATATATATATATATATATATATATATATATATATATATATATATATATATATATATATATATATAGCTACATATATACGGAAATGTGTATCGTCAACGCTCTAGAGAAAGTCACGTTATCGCGTAAATCGGTTGTGAATGAAAGTCGATGGAGAGATTGTTTCATGTGGAAGGTCAGTAGGCGTACAAGAAAACCAAATAATGATGTGCAGACAACGTAGGCAATTGCGTGACAGAAAAGAACCGTAAAACCAACGATGTTCGCAAAACACATTGACGAAGACGAGGCTTGTGGTGGAGACAGTAACACGCAGTTCACAGGGTCACCCTGTGGGTCACAGGGGTCACCATCCGCAGCTGCACCAACCACGAAAGCTGGTAGCCTACAAGCATTGTAATCCTGTATAGTGCATACGGTCTGTGATCGTCAGCCAGTGAATCGAAGAAATTGTCTCATATAGCCTATTTGTCTACATTTAAGACCTAAGTACCATAATATATTAAGTAAATAGGTCATTTGCAACTCTACATAAGATAGATTTCTGTTATTTAATGTGGAAACTGGGCATTTCTATGAATGAGCATTGAACAAAGCAAATTCCACTTTAGACATTTCAAAGTGTTCAGTATAGACATTATGTTGGTTGGTCCGATGAAAGATTGATTTTGTAAGAGCATATATATAAAGGACATTCTGAAAGCATCATCTAAAGTTATCCTAATTATTATGACCTTGTGCATAATGGTTCGATGACACATCGATCACGCGTTGGAAAACCCAAACTGATTCATTCGTGTCGAACAAGAGATTTGTGTTTGGCACATGTGTGGCGAAGCATGAAAATTATCTTTACTCCGCCACTACCATACCTATGGTAGTGCCAGTCCCAAGCCTGGAGAAAGGAGTGGGGCGACGCTATCCATCTTTGTTATGACACAGTGTCTTTAAACAGCAATTAACCATAATCAATAATCGAAAGGTGGTTTCAGAATGGTGTCACAATTAAGTCCTTCATAAAAGAAAATGTGAATTCCTACAGTGATCTTGCATTTCTAATTTGAGGATCAGAAGAAAAAGAGCCGCTCAATACAGCGAAGAACAGGGAAGAGAAGTAGTCCTATGCAAGATGAAAAGGGGAGATAGTGGAGAGCGCATCGAGTGGAAAAGGAAGATTGTCTCCTACTTATGTAAATTTATGCCTATGTTAGCAGTGGAAAATCCTGCAAGAAGATTTTTAAAAGCGAATTCGTTTACGGCCATTGTACAAATTCCCTATAATAGGGGCCAGCTTGTGTACAAGATAGAATCACATAATGGGCCCTACAAGTCGTCGTTCGAAGTGCTTCGTTGCAATGCTGCATGAGGCTTTCTTGTAATAGTGGATGTGTCTTTGGCCGCCGTCGCTGTGTCCATCAGTTGCGGAGCCATAGTTGGATTCATTTATGCAACGCAGGAAAAAAATCATCTTCCGACCGAGTTCTGCTAATCCCACAGGATTTCACTGCTGTCAACATGTGCCCATAAATATCGTTCAAAGTCTTTTCTTGGCGGTCTGATGCTTCCATAGCCTCCCGCTCATTATGGAATCTCGGTAAATCTGAAGGGATCTCGGCCATCGATAAAATACCGGCATTCGTCCAAATGTCTCTTGATAGTTTTCCTCAGGCCGAAATTTTTCCGCCTTAGGTCATCTTTTGTAGGTCGATGAGATTAAACGGTTTCGAAAATACAGAGAGGCAAAACCTATTTGTTGCTTTTAAGGCAAATTGCCATTGGTAATGGGGCTACAGCGATAGATCTGATATGAAAGGGGAAACATGATTATTCTGTTATCTTCAGCATTTCGATTCTGGACGACAAATTTTCTCTATGCTGAAGACAATAAAATAATCCAGTTGTGTGCTTTGAATTTCAATTTCATACAGGACACTGTTTAAAGTCGCTTTAATTTGCTATTTATATATGAGATGCGACAACACCCGCATTTAATTGGGCTTAATATAACCATATTATTCATTTAAGATGAACTATTGTTCTCAAAACATGACGCTTGCATGTAGAGCAACTTGCATTATTTTGCTTTTGTGCGGTATACATCTGCGTGTCTTTCGGTCTATAATGGAACATTTTATGATGCGCATTTTGAGAGTCCCATAAACATTCTCAGCATTAGTAGCATGTATGCATTGCAGTGCAACAACCTCACATGCTTTGCAACGAAAGTAGATGTTGTTTATTATGGTGCGTCAAGGAAGAAAACAGCAACAGCTCATTAGTATGCTAGTATGTTCGTCTGGGTTTGTCTCATGAGTCGTCGCTGACCATTCGATGATTGTCTGTTTTTGTCTTTCTAGGTCCAATGGATACGACTTCCTTTGTGGTCGATGGGATGACTGGTGTCAGCCGGGAACCAGTCGGCCCGGTCTGACCTGTTGTCACGGATACCATTGCAAGTGCCATCTTCTGTGGAACTCTAACTGCAAATGTCGTTCGCGTCTGTTTGGAGGCAGATGAATGGAAGCAGCCAGATGAGGAGCTCTGCAGTGTCTGCTCCGGACGTAGATTAGGCTTTTGTCCATTTGACGGTTACCGCCGACTGGTCTTTGAATGTGCGTCACGACTGTCTGTTACCACCGTGTTTCGGCTAATGTGAAAATAAACAAATGTTATTAGAGTTAATGGGTTGCCGTCAACATGTTTATAGCCTATATATCGCACAAATGAACGCAGGCCATGCTTCCTGCTGGCCTTTACCTTTGTCTCTTCATCTTTCTCATCTCACATGGCCTCTTGAATTCGTTTACTTGGGCTGCTGGGCAGCCTCAAATGAAGCAAAACATTTCCATCAAGAGATTAAACTAAACGACTACACTTTATAAGGTATGAACTTAAATAATATTATATTTTAAATAGCAGTGATATTGCGCAAGACGATAGTAAGAGAAGTTAATTTCACTGCAGAAGAAACTATCCTACCGGAGATTAAGACTATGCACTAAGTGAAGGAAGGAAGGGCCCAGTGTAATCATGTGACTCCCACGAAGAGATCTATATCTGACCTTGCAATTAATCGCTTACAGGCAATGCGTCCAATGCAATTTATATTTAGCTAGGCTCAAAGGCTGTAGATTACATCTGTACCATTTTTAATGCAAGGAAAATATATCTGCCGCATCATTTTCTTGACTTTTCAGTTAGCTGATTTAGCGTTGCCAGTGGTGGGGTAGAAACTTCAACATTAAAGACTACGCGCTGCATTGAAACAGAAGCAAATGGAGGGTACTATAATTTGTTAGAATTTCTCCGTAAATTTATACCTTTACATGGTTAAGTCTATGTAGGCCTAAACATAAATTTAATCTGAAGAGAATACTATATACTCCAATATATATTATTTAAGATAATTATATACATATATATAATCCAAGAACTTCTATAGCGTCACTTTTCGTCCAGGGTTATAAGTTCGATCAAAAATCAAAATGAAAATTCAACAAGACACGTAAACAATCTACGGAGGGAACGAGTCTAGATGAAATGGTTTTTTTTTAGCTCTGAAGGCCGACACAGACTTTGTAGAGCGAACATTTCCCAAGCTCTCTAACCACTTGAATATTATGAGCTGCGATGCTGTAACGCAGGGGTCTCCAAAGGTTCCAGGGCAATTGAAAAGGCACGCTTTCCAAAAGTCGTTCTTGTCCTTGGTATTGTCAGAGTAAGACAGTCAGAGAACTTGGTCGATTATCTGCAGGTCTTGGATGTCAGCATGAGACAAAACTAGTGAGGTTAGTTAAAATGCTCAGTGAACTCCGTCGTGAAAATAATTCTCTTTTCCATTGGTAGCCAGTGAAACAATTTTAGGACAGGGGATGCATGTCGATAGTTTGGATATTAGCAGTGGCGACTGTGGCGTAACGAAGGGGGGGGCGGAGGGGGCAAAATTAGTTTTCAGTGGTAAACAGTAGCCTACTACGACAAGAACGATTAAAAGTCAACAAGAAAATTAAAAAGGGGCGTAGTCATCCACTCTTGCCCCTGGGCGCTGAAACCCTTCGTTACGCCACCGGGTATTAGTGACGGCGCTGGCCAATGTGTTTTGAGACTCTTAAAAGCTTTGAAGCTTCACTAAAAGTTACCTTTGAAAGGTCAAAAAGAAACGAGTCATAATAGTAAATTAATAATGTCTGTAATAGTTAATAATACTTATAAAAGTCAAGCATACTAGTAGAAAAGAAGTGTTATAATAGTCTAGACGGCTAGAGACCGGGGCATTTGCTAGACAAAGGCAGAATGGAGTTGCACACTTAATTAACTTCGACTGTCACGAATATGATAGTGGATTAACCTGCAAATTGAATTCGATCGTGTATTCATTGAAAGATAAGTTAGAACCAAATAGGAAGTCGAGATTATGGGCCCAACAGCTACATTGTGTAAAGGAATTGCCGAAGTTTACAGAGACCGCATGATCCCAAGGACATAAATGGAGAATGTTGCACCTCAAGTTCTCCAACTGATCCATGTGCCACGTTGCGTTTCGACTCTGGAATGTTCTCCTTCCTGAATATCGTAATCTCGAGATTTCTACAGCGCCCAAAAAAGTGAAGTCTCGGGAACCAGCTTATCATTGGTCGATAGTTGCCCTCCAAATCCAGCTGATACTATTATTTCCTGAATAATACTGACCCAGCCAACTCCCAGGAAAATGTCCCGTGTCCCGACTTGACCTAGTCGACAGCCAAATGTCCCGACTTTCAAATTTGTGACCAAGCGAACAAAATGTTGTGGCTTAAAACACAATACCCGTACTAACTACTGATAACTGTTCTTCGATTGGTGACGGGTATGAGCTTTACAACGAGTTTACTTACCTTCGAGCAGTTTTGCCGAAGCTTATAAGCATGTCAGACAAAGGTGCAGGTCTGAAATGGGTTGAATTTTTTAAAGCAACGAACTGTTCAAACTTGCAAAAACTTATTGACCTTGTGTTGACAGTGCGAGTGAGCAATGCCCCAGTTGAAAGACTCTTTTCTAAAATGAGGAACCTATGGACTGACCAGCATAACAGAACTTGTCGAACCTGAATTTCTTGTGAAAACAATTTATAGAATGACATGACATTTTGCGGAATTCTACAATGTTGCTTTAGGACAGAAACCGTTGTTGAAAGCTGTGAGGAGTAATTTAAAATACTGCCTTAAATCAAAATCATCGCAGAAGAAAGATGCTTGAAAACTTGATCTAATTGACAGAATCTTCGTGTGTTCTTAAAGTTATTACTATTTAACTAAATTTTATCACAATTTCACAAAATTGCAGAAATCAAAGTTGGAAATGAACCACGATTTATAATGTAATAAAAGTTACCACTCCTCTGGATCACTTCCTACCATTCGGAGTGCCCTACCTCTACCATTTCTTACTCATCTCGTTTGCCTTGGCGCCCTGCTTATTTTGGTCTCCACAAGGTTCTGTTCTTGGACTCTACTTCTTCTTTACAGCTGATGTGGAGTCTCTACTTGCATCTTGTTCCATGACTTGCATCTTGTTCCCTTACTTGCATCCTGTTCTCTCACTTCTCTTACCAATCACTTCTTTTACCACTCCAGAGAGGAGTGGTAAGAGAAGTGGGTCCTTCTCTTTGGAATAGCTTCCACTCTGACCTCTCTGGCTCTTTTTATCAACTACGGTACTTAAGACTTTCTTTTTGACCAAGCGTGGGTCGGGAGTGGTTATCTTGAAGAGGCGCTATATAAATTTCATAGACAGATAGATATACAGATATTTTTACCTAACATAAATCTTTAATAACGACATTTAAACCTAGAAATCACTGGGTTGCACGACTTATTCGGCCGCCCCCAACCCCCACATGATTGTAACTCGTGAGGTGTTTAAAAAAATTATTGCGTCCCGACTTCCTATCGAAAAGGTGGCAACCCTACATTGATTGCTACAATGAATCGATGGAAACTACTATACAACTATGTGTGCCATTGCGAAAATCGACTCCTCGCGCGCTTTATGCTACTATACCCATAATTGGCCAAGGTGAATCTACTGCTACAACTATGTCTACCTTAGGCATTTCATCGATTGCTAACATGCCTAGTTTTGAACAATTTGAATCTTCAGGCATTTGTTATAAGGATGTCCATTATGAATACTACGTGTTTGTATTGCTGTTCATAACTCTACGATACATTTTGGGAACAATAAGCGGAACTGAAGTGTGTTTAGACAATGATAAAACATTGCATAGGCAGCATAACAAAGACTCGTATCGACTGGTCTAAGCTTACGTGTTTTTGTGCCTTTCCCCTCTTTGCAAAATTTAACCATAAGCCTAATTCCAGTGTCGTAAATAGAAATTAATTTATAGAAATTAATTTTTTGGTAATTTTTGGCAAATTTTTTAACCGTTAGGCCTAATAATATTTCTCCTCTCCGGTAAAATTTAATAAACCTACTTACTCGGCCTTGCTAGCCGACAGACTACTTATTCATTCATTCGGGAATTTATATAGAACATAGGCCCTAAATTATAAAGAACACTGTATGAAAATGTTAGCCTGTGAATCATTGGCGTCCGCAGGAATTTTTGTAGGGGGAAAGTTTTAAATTGTGGGCACGGGGACTAACGCTCGAGGGTGCCGAAAGCATGTGATCGCGTCGTATTCGGCGCTCGCACCCGAGATTGGGGTCTGACGCAGATCCCAACAGTTGCCATTTCGCATGACTATGGGGCCTGTTCCTAGCGTTCTGATATTCTTTTTGCAGCTATATCTGAACGTTTATTACAAAAACAAAACTGCTCTGCTAAAATTTCAATGTTTTTTGAATATATTTAATTTTTTTAGGTTATCTTGACTAGTTTGGATAGCCTAAAAATTAAACTGTGCAAAAATTATATAACCCTTCATTGCTAAAAAGTAAGATGATAATAAAATTTAGTATGACTGAATTCTGATTCTTATTCTTGAAGTAACAACTGCAAAATGCAGAGGGAAGCACATAGTCCTTCCTGCCCTCTGCGGACGCCTATGAATCAGTCAAGCAAGGTAGCAGATGACACTGCCGGATTAAGGCAAAAGCCAGGTAAGCCATACCTTAGGGCTCCACAAGTTCTTGAGTGCCACCCCCCCAAAAAAAAAATCCGGAGAAATTAAATCAAATTGTTGTAGCAAATTCATAATTTTGTATAAATTTAAATAATTTAGCGTTTAACTTTGAAACGTTTTTCAGCGCTAGTAAGTTTTAGTTACTACTTACTTATTGAATACTGACCATTGTCGCAGACTCACACTCAGTCTGTACAGACGCCCCTAGCGACCGACGGCAGACGTCAAAGGCTGAAATGCAGTTTGATGCTATTGCTGGAGAATTTGCATGGCAGAAATCAAGGAAGAAGTTTTTTCGATAATCTTAATTGTTCCCATTTCACAAAGTTATTACTCTGTTACCTTGTAAATTAGTCTATTCAGTTCCATTTAGGTAACAAGCTATAAGTTTCGACTTTATGATCTATTCGTGCAGTTTGCAGTTGCATCTGGTATTAGGCCTTCGGTATTGGTAATACATCCAGTTAAATTACATCAGGGTAAAACCGTAAGATTATAAGTTTGTTTCCATGTAACATCGTAAGCCTGTTAGCCTAAGGCTTGTAAGCACACGTTTCAGTAGTAGGGCGTCAGATATCTCCAGTATCGGCGACAATAGGTCATCTCCGGTAATATAAATCCATCAGGTTTAAACAAATGATGTAAAAAATCATGCATGAGAAGCAGCAACAAAAAGTGATTGAATTTTATGTTCTCGATTGGGAATCATGACTTTAAGAGTCTGCAAAATAAAACTTTTATATGTTAGAGTTAGAACTGTTGGAATGTTAGAGTCTAACGGTTAGAATAAGAATCTTAGAATAGATTTCTAGTTCTGCTTATTTTCTTTAAAGTTTTATTTAATTTGTCCTCACGCAGAACTGTATGCGTGTATGACTGCAGTATATGCCACCGTATGGTATTGTATGCGGTTCAATTTGTGGTTCAAAAAGTAGACATATAATAGTACTTTTGTATGCGGTTCGAACATTGGTCAAAAATTTTCCAGAGGTGCGGGGCAGAGAAAGTTAGGGAACCCTGCATTACATCCTAGTACAACAGCACTATAGTAACATACTGAGTTCTGTTAAGTGCAAGTTTGACAATTTAAATTAATAAAATAGTTTTAAAATAATTATTATAAATTGCTCTATGTAACCTAGGCGTTTGGCTCTTTTTAGGAGTTTTTCCAGGCGTTCTTTATCGGAAGCCAGGGTTAGACCCCACCAGGATGGAGAGGCATATAGAAGTTTAGCAACGGTAGTGGCTTTGGTTACATTATGGATGGATGAGGAAGAAAGGCCATGGGTTTTGAGTTTTCTGATAGCATAAAAAGAGGAGGAGCAAGTTGCTGTGAGGTGGTCTATATGGGCTGTGAGTTTGAGATTATCTTGAAGGATGACACCCAGTATCTTCAAAGTTTTAACTCGGGTAATACTATAGGTAATGGAGGAGGAGGGTCAAATTGGTGTCGAGGGCGGAAAATGATCATGTCTTTAGATTTAGAGCTATTTAAGGTAAGGTTATTGGCTGAAGCCCAGGTAGAGATTAAATGCAGTTCGGATGGAATAGTCTGAGCTTGAGAGGATCCAGTAAGGAGATAAGTGTCATCTGCAAATTTGAACATAAGATTAAGGGGCTGAGCAGGGTGCAGGTCTGAACCAGTAATGGAGAAGTTGGTAGGTCCTAACACAGAGCCTTGAACTATACTAGCATTGATTGGGAGGGAAAAACATAGCTTTATCATTTACGTTTTGAATTTTGTGTTCAGATACCCGTACTTTGCCAATTAGCATTGCTTTGGGGTTAGGGCCCCCGGATGTCTTAAAGTGGCTCTTGGCCTAGGGCCCCGGAAGTCTTAATCCGGCCCTGGTAGGTGGCATCGGCTGATTCGTTACGCTCCTACAACAGCTACTGGAACAGAACTATAACTGATTAACAACGATGGAGTTTTTCATGTTCAAAATACCAACACCTAAAAATAATGAAAACAGATTGTTGTCGATTCTTAGCCCAAATATAAAGTGAAAATAAACTTAGGTGACATGAGAATAAAGAGTATCGTAAACAACCATGCATGCATAGTGAGTGACATAGTACATCGAACCAAGCTACCACATTTTGTTTGGGCCTATACTTGCGTAGCTTACTGTAGCAGATACTGTAGCTCAGATAAAAAGTCCGAGCTGAATTAATCTAACAATCCGTCATTCTTTACTCGCAAACCCACACCAGACACGTTTTCAAATCATCTAAATTTCCTCTATAACGAAACTGTGACTACAGAATGTACTCTGCAACACAACTGTAATATTTTTCTATTAATATGATGGTAACGATTACGTCCATGACGACAGCGATATAGTTTCGTTTTCTGGTCAGACTATTGAGTTAAAATGAGATCACGATCAGATTTCAGACTTGGGTTGTGCGGCTGAAGCATTTCTTAGAAGATGTCGTCTGATCGATTTCTGCACCTTTAAATCCGACAGTCTTTGGCTCCTCCTTCAGATCATAACTAAAAGACAATACATACTCAGTCGTTACAGTTTCATTTGTGAAAGTGGGCCATTTAAGAGCTAATATTGTATCTTTCCGACAAAAACTCACCTATTCTGGTATTAAGCGTATTAGTGAAGTACATGTATGTAGTGTCGTTTTACTAAAATACACGGCACCAGTTGACGCTTGCATCTGTGTAGGTCAATTCACTAACATGCCAACTATTTTGAACTGTGGACTCCACCAGGTTCTGTGCCGGACAAACTCCTGTTTACACTACATAGGACTAGTATATACTCTTCCATTTGACTCAATTCTCTCACTGAAAGAGCCCTAGACTATCTTTTGTATGCCGACAATTCCCAGCTAATTTTTGCACTCGGTTATACCTCGTCTAATTCAGCTCTCAGATTATTTGCTTTTGCTCTTGGTCGTGGTAAGTTTTGGAGGGCCTGTTAACAATCCTCTCCTGAATCCTTCTACCTTGAATTCTTCCTCAATATCAAAATCGCGACGTTAATTACCGCGTGCTGTTCATTATGGCGACGATCACAACCGCGACCGTCATCGCTTATACCGTAGTCAAGTTCTTTTTTGTAAAATGTGTTCGCAGCTAAAGAAAATTCCTTTCAAATTATATTTCAAAGCTAATAGGTTCGAAATCAACTTCTTTTGAATGGTAAATTCAAATTACAGTGGAAACATTTACAAATGGTCCATTAAAATCTGTCCTGATCACCCTATATAACCGCAGTTGGCCAAACTTTAATCATTTTCACGAAATATCTTATTGTCGATAGTCGTGAAAATGTCTTTAGAATTTGTAAAGAGTAGAAAGGACGGCACTCTGCTTGTGGTTGATGGTTTTACTTTTCGGAACATTAGGCCTAAGCTAGATTTAAACAACTCAAATATCCGTAACTTTGTCATTCTTCGTTGTAGAACAGTTAGGCCTATTGAACGTTTACAAGTCTAGTTTTCATTCGTCTTTGTAAAACATAAGGCAAGATTTACTAAGCCTATATATACCAGTACAATGTCTAGTTTAAAAAATTTCATAACAAAAAATAAACCTAGAAAAATAGCGATTTAATAATTATTTGTTTATGTTAATCTATCTTCCATAAGTCGACATATTCAACGACGCGGATCTGTATGGAGCGGCTATTTACAGCGCTGTTTTGTGCGCGCGGTAGTAGAAGGATCATGGTCCATAGACAGAAGTTAACAATTCCACAAATGTTCACGAAGATGTACTCAGTGGCGTAACTAGGGGTTCGTGCGCCCGGGGGCAAGAATTTCCTGAACATTTTTTTCTCAGTTCCGCCAAAATTTCTGATGACCTTTTTTTTGCTTTTCCCTCTGTTTTTCAACAAGAAACTTGTCAAATATCATTTTGCGCCCCCCCTTGCCCGCGCGCCCACAGACTACAAAAAGTTACTTTTTTTACTATTTTTCTATTTTTACCTGATTTCTTTAACAAAAACACATTTTCAGACCTAATTTTGCGCCCCCGTCCTGCGCCCGGGGGCGGCCGCCCCCTGCCCCCTCGTTACGCCACTGGATGTACTAACTGTTGATGGTTTCGAATGTTCAAGCAGCTTGGGCGTAAGTTATTACTCTACCATGCTCTGTCCGTTTCTCTGACCATGCTAAACCGCATGCATTTTAGTTCATTCTCACATATGGAATTCAATCGCAGAATCAGATGCATAAAATTGCTTTAGTTCCACTGATAATAATCTGGTTTTTGTCGTCTTGACAACTACAACTCATTTCTCATTGGCATTAATTTTGCACAAACGACGAATATTCGAAAGAGTCACGACAAAAACCTCTCAAGTACCAATATATCACACAAGGCTTATTGTATTCGTTATATTGGGTGTTCGTCGAGCGAAGAATTCTGTTTGAAATCTGTTTTATAGTTTGCGATGTATTGCAGTCATAGCCTATCAGCCGACTTACTTCCGCTCTTTACTCAACCAAATGCCATGACATATTGAATTTGATCAGTTATATTACACTATCAGTGAATAGGGCCTATACTATGAATCTTGCCTTGCCTAGCACCATGCTGAACAGTGTTATGTTCGCAGCGTTTCGGTGGCAAATTCAAAGCTTTTAAATCGCTGCGTTCGGTCAGTTCTCTATTTCAATTGGAACTACACACTTTAAACTCATCGGTTTTTATATCTTTCTTATTCTACGCAGCTTGGATTCTGGTTTCACTTACATTGGTTTCTGACCGTTCTTCTCTAACGGTTTTTGATTTTGAATAAAATTTGACTTGAAGCGACCATTGGATAATGAATGGTAGTCTGATGCTTTATACGATATGATAACGGCACTGTAGGAGTCATTCTTAAAGATTAGATTACAGATAGATTCACGAATGGAGAAGATGCGTTGACCGATGTGCAGACCTGCATTTGTATACTAAGTAAGGTTAGGCCTAAACACTTAGCCAAATTAAAATAAATGTTGGATCGGTAAAAAAAATGGTTTGACAATCCACCCAGAGACAGCGAAAGATGAATCGAGAAAAATGAACGAACTGCCAATTGAAATAGGCCTAATCCTCCAACAGTGGAAAGCTATTAAGACGTCTTCATTCTGGGAACAAGCTAAGAAAGCAACAAGCTACGACATTCATTACACCGATGAATGATCGCGACTAGTATGTGGACGATGATTTTCAGATGACATTCAGATCTAGACACTATTCAACAGTCAATGCATGTTGTGCAACGGATGTTTTAGCAGCACTTAAGAACAGCGAAGAGGAGGAGCCACTGATGGCTGAAGTAAAGCAAACGAAAGACGTTGAAAGGCGACGGTCACTTTGGCGACTGGAAATTATATCTGGTGGAGAAAAGGACTAGGATCCGGAAGGTAATCCACGTGCTGCTTAGGTTTCAACTTCTGCTGGTAAAATTTCCTATTAAAGACGATTTTAAGATAGCTTCTGTTTTCTAAAATGATAGACTGGTATGTTAGTCCATCGTATTTTATATATATATATATACTGTATATATATATATTATATATGGTAAAATACGATGGACTAACATATATATATATATATATATATATAACATTGCAGAAGCAAAGGAAAAAAATCAAGGATAGAGAACTCTGGGGACGACAAGTTGAGGACTCATCGTTGGCCTTGGCCTGACGGAGGAGAAACAAAGAAGAAGAAGATATATATATATATATATATATATATGCATGTTATTCCATTACTGGTTGGTTTACAAGCCTTCCTTGGCCCATATTAGGCTATCTGCCATTCACTCATCCTATGGGGTTGTTTGCTGTCCTCGATTCTGCTGCATATATATAGAGCGAGCATCTCCTTCTCTTTAGCAGAATTATGAAACATACATGACGACGAAATAAGAACTGCAGAGGGACCGAAATAGTTTCGCATATGTGATATATATATGTGTTCTGTGACAGTTTATTAACTGAAAACGAATGGCACGAGCAGCACATGGTCTACTGAGATTGCCAGTCCTTAGGATAACCTATTGTCTGGCACTTGGCCTTTCGATGAACAAAAACAGCGAGTTTTGCATAACCTTTGACACGGGGAATTTCTGAGCGAGATCGATACCCTCGCGTTAAGTAATATGCCTCTGGTAATACGCGGCGTCGGTTTTTCTGGTCTCGTTTGATTTTCCGCTTCCGTCATTTTGATGTTGCGCTGGTCCAGTGGTTTTTACGCATGATTTGCAATCGAGAAGTCAGAGTTTCAGACAACTACACAGGCAAGTGCAGGCAGTTCTCTGACGCAGGATTATCCTTTCGCTAATAAATGACTGACGTATTTCTTCAAGCGCTGAAATCAACGAGAAACGGAACTATACGGTCTGTCTAAGGTTTGGAAGACAGATGACCGAGTCAGAGAATGTGAGTGTCTCAGGACGACGACGTTTATGGTCGGCCATTAACTGACCGGTGAAAAAGCGGTCAGCACATCGTCCGTTACGTAGCTACGACAGCTGAAATACGACGGACTTAGCTGGCTTTCCGTTAATGAAATTGCACCCGAGATTCTTTATTACCGCAACACCGTTGAATGAGATACAGTTGGCGAATGACAGTGTGCCCTCTGAGGTCGGTTAGCTTAGGCATTCGGTGACCGTAGCTCCTAAACCTCTCGCTTAATGTCCTGTCTCCTATTTGGTCTCAACGTAACTCACTTCGCTTGTCTATGCTGTACAGACAGTCATTGGGCTTCTATTACAGTATTTCGAAGAATGATCCTGGACACTCTTAGCACAGATCCTTCGACTGGAACGCTCATAAAATGATCATAATGATTATGACAACATCGGCTATGACCAAGACAACGACGACGTCAATGACAATAGCGATGATGATGAGAACAACGACGACAATTACAGTAATTACAAGTGTCGGCTTTAGACCTAGTATGCGTAGGTTGAATGCGGGCAATTCGGAGCCGGACAATTATTGTGAGCGGACAATTCGGGGCGGACATTTCGGGGCCAGGGCAACTTGGAGCGGATAATTCGGTGCGGGAAGTGCAGTAAAATATAATAATGTTTTCACAGATAATCTAGTAATAACTTTGAATAAAATTTAACCATAGTAGCATTTTCTTAGGTTAGGCCTACCTGTTATTACATTTAACCTGTGTTACATTTTTCTGCAATTTAACTTTGAATAAAATTTTACAACAAATTATTTTAATCAAAATCCAACTTTTATTTAAACAAGAATTATTTTCATCACTCCAACTTCTATTTAAACAAGAATTATCTTCATCAGTTAAACGTCTACTTAAGCAAGAATTATTTTCATCAGTCCAGCTTCCTTTTAAACAGGAATTATTTTCATCAATCCAACTTCTATTTAGACCTCTAAACAAGAATTATTTTCATCAGTCCAGCTTCTATTTAAACAAGAATTATTTTCATCAGTCCAGCTTCTTTTTAAACAAGAATTATTTTTATCAATCCAACTTTTATTTAAACAGAAATTCTTTTCATCAATCCAACTTCTATTTAAACAAGAATTATTTTAGTCAGAATCCAACTTGTATTTGAAATAGAATTATTTTCAGCAGTCCAGCTTCTATTTAAACAAGAATTATTTTCATCACTCAAACTTCTATTTAAACAAGAATTGTTTTCATCAATCCAACTTCCATATAATTGTCCGCTCCTAATTATCCGATCCGAACTGTCCGCTCCTAATTGTCTGTCTCCGATTTGTCTGTCTCCGAATTGTCATAGAACCCGTAGGTATGAGAAAAAGAAGCTGTATTAGGATCAACAGTTGTAGTCTGCAGGTTGTGCAGGATATCTTAATTTATTGCATGACAAACTCTCTGTCTACAGATGAGTGGACAGGATGGATGGAGGCAGAGAGACAGAGACAGAGAGCTAGAGATAGAGAGCTAGAGATAGAGAGACAGACAGCGAGATAGAGGCAGAGATACGGAGACAGAGATATGGAGACAGAGATACGGATACAGGGATATGGAGACAGGAACAGAGATACAGAGACAGAGATACAGAGACAGAGATAGATGAAAGAGAGACAGAGAGATTGAGACATAGACTGAGACATAGAGATAGGGCATAGAAATAGAGGCAGAGAGATAGGAAAGAGAGACAGATACAGCAATATAGACAGAGATAGAGACAGAGAGAGAGATACAGAGAGAGACACACAGAGGCAGAAAGAGAGTAGATAGAGACAGAGAAAGAGACACAGAGAGACAGAGACAGAGAGACAGACAGAGGCAGAGAGTCGGAGAGGCAGAGGGAGACAGAGAGCGAGGCAAAGAGAGAGACAGTGAGAAGGCAGTTGTTACTTTGGTGTGTGTGTGTGTGTGTGTATGTGTATGTGTGTGTGTGTGTAATGAACCGTTGTTTCTTCTGTCGACTGCAGAACTGGAATGCTCCGTAGATCATTGGGTTGACGACGGAGTTGGCCATTCCGAAGAAGAAGATCCAGACGATGTATCTGGTGTCGATGCTCTGCGTGTCTATGAAGGTGTGGACGATGAAGACGACCTGGTAGGGGGTCCAGCAGATGATGAACGCAGCCACGATCAACGCAGTCAGACGCTGGGACTTGACCTTTGCCCTCAGAAAGAACCTCGCTCGACCATTCTCAGCGACGATCATCTCGTCCCCTTTGCCGCCGACTCCTATCAATCAACGATCACGTCATCATCATGACCATCGTCATCGTCATTACCACCACCACCAACCACCACCACCACCACCACCACCACCACCCCCACCACCACCACCACCACCACCACCACCAATCCACCACCACAACCACCACCACCACCACACACCACCACCACCACAACCACCACCCACCACCACCACCACCACCACCACCACCACCACCACCACCACCACCACCACCACCACCACCACCACCACCACCACCACCACCACCACAACCACCACCACCACCACCAGAATGTCTTTTTGCATTGATATATCAAGACAATACCACAGGTGTTAAGTACATGTAGCTAGAAAAATCGTGATTACCTCTGACCATCGTCAATATAATAAACATCATGATCATAATCGCCTTCATTATCATTATGTATGGAGGTAAATGTGTAACTGAACATTCATTTAGCGCCTTGAAAGAACCACTGAAAGGCAATCTCTCTTTTGCTATAGGAGCCTACAAATTAATAGTAATGATATGACTATAGGTGGCTCACCAACGTTTCGGTCGCCATTGTCTTTGATTCGAACTGAACTTATAAAAATCGACCTTTGTAGTGTTTATTCAAACAATGCGCGTGATTTGCATCTTAGACTACGTTTACTTGAAAATCTTCTATTTTCGGGTCTTTTGTGCTGTTTTTGACAATATTCGGAACTCTCTTATCGCAAATCTGTAAAGTTTCAAAGTTTTGAACTCAAGAGAGTAGTCAAGAATCTCGGAAAGTTTATACTTTTCAGCAGAAAAGAAGTCACGAATCTCGGAAACTTACAGAAATTTAGCTTATAAGAAGAGAAGTCAAGAATCAATCTCGAAAGTTTCCAGACATTTTAGCTGGGGAAAGTAGTCAATAACCACAGAAATTTCGAGAATGTGTCTTTAGTACCAAACTGAAAAACTTATTTTCACCCGACCATATAATAATTATTATATTACCATTAGTCCATTACTGCTCAGGTTTCTGTCCACCAGCCATTATTCACTTACTCTTTCCTCAGTACCACCCATGGAAAAAATCCTCAAAGTCTCAAACTTCAAAGTTGACATCATTGCCTCTACTCTGTTGTTGCGTTCAACACAGACAGCTACCGAACTTGCTGTTCAGCTAACTTCAGCTTTACCTGATATCCTAGAAAAACACATTCCTTCTACGTCAAAGTATGTTGCTACACACACTTTCTCAAACATCAGCGTAGCTTAGGTCTTTGATTCAAAGGCTGTTCAAATGAGGAACGAAGCCTTCATACTTCTTTAGCACTTTTACAACGAACTGCATTGGTTTCCCAGTCACTTTTAATACATTCTTGTTTTTAAAGTGTTAATCAGTCTAAGTCTGCATGTATGTATGCCCCATGTATGTATTCCCTGTTTTGATGAGATCCATTGTCTGTCTGGTGGTGAACTCCGCTGAGCATAGCAGTGTCCACAATGTGACGCCACACTGATCTGTCCTCGGCCTTCCTCTACGCTGTCGAAAGTCGAAATCTAGCTCTGCGAGATCTTTTTCAACGACTCTAGTCTAAACAGTCCGAGATCGACGACGTGGTCTTTTGCAATCCGTCATGATGGCTCACAGCTCTCGGTGGTCCTCGCCTCCTCTGGAGCGCAAGCAACATGCCCGAAGAAGCGTCGTTTGCATGTTCAGACAGAAACCGATGACATCGCTTTTCTTGCTCTTTCTACGACTTTGCTCAGTTGTTCCGAGTATGGAATCCGGAGGATGTCTTTAAGCAGTGATCCCGTCCTAAACAAAATAAGAACCGGAACGCCGGCTTCGGGCGCCATGTTAATCTATAAATTTACCGGGATGGCGTTTCGGTCATCAAAAAAGAACCGGAACGCCTTTCCGGTGCGTTTCGGACCCAACCGATCCCTGTTTTTGAGTCATCACATGCAGAAAGTGTCGAGTTTATTGCTTAGAGCTACTGCAGTGGACCAACTGGACCATGTTTCGCAACTGTAGATGAGTATTGGCAGGACGAGAAGTCTATTGTACATGTAGCTGTGATTTGGTATTCAGCTGAGCTATAGAGCGCCAGATGTTTCTATCCAGTGGGACGATGCATAATCTGACGACGTAATCTGGCGTCTGATCTCCTGTTCACCGAATCCAATGGGAATTACGTTCTGAGGAGATCAGTTAATTTTACTTCAGTTTCATGTATCGGGCACAAATTAATACAAAGCAGTCTAATGCAATCGAGTTGAAAGTACTGGCAGCTAACCTAACATCTGTTTATAGCACCGTGGTTGTAGCATAATTATGTAAGGCACCAGGATCCGATATAATGCTGTCAAGTAAAACTCGGCAAAGAACAACTGAAATCAAAGTCGAACGCGAACAAAGTCCTCGCATTGACTACATAGAAACTTCGACGACGCATCCTCTGCTCAGGAGCAGAAGGAGGAGGAGGGTGAGGAGAGAGAGGAGGAGAAGGAGGAATAAGCGGTGGAGGAGGAGATGGAGGAGGAGGACGTGGAGAAAAAGGAAGGGTGTAGGAAGCACAATCAATCTCAAAAACAAGTTCTATGTTTTGTTGGTTAGTTGCTGTTTAACGACGCTTTGTCACAGCAAAGATGATAAGCGTCGCCCTCCTCCTTTCTCCAGGCTTGGGACTGGCACTACCAGAGTACGAGTAGTGGCGGAGTTGTTCTATGTTTTGGTCTTGTTTGAACAAATATAACTCAGATGACATATAGACGGAGACGAAACTAGAAAGGGAGTCTGTCATGGAGCCAGAAATAGGCTAGTACTGGCAGATGTCATACTCTCAAGTTATATATCTTAATCTTCATATTTTCAACGTTTTGTTCAAATACTTTGGCGCATAAATCGTCACAGACGACGGGTTAATTGCAACGTAGGAGATTGTGACTGCGTAAAGTAGAATGGATGGCAAGCGTATACGACCGTATACCAGGTTAAGTGACTGACTCTTCCCAATAATAGAAGAACAAACTATACTTATTCAGAACTTACGAGATCGAATCATCTCGAATAGTTGCGCTTAAAGAATTGCTTCTGCTGCTGCTGCTTCTGTTACGCTTTAGTAGGTCTACTGATCCCATTGCTGCTTCTACGGCTTCTATTGCTCCTGTTGCATCTACTACGGTGTAGTATTGATCTAAATTGTAAATCTACATATCATGTCAATATATTACGTCACATGGATATAAATCAACATTATACGATTAATCATTTATTCGTAAGTATTTATGCAATTCATAGACAAGAGGTAAGTAGTCTACTCTACCTCAACTTACCGCACAACTTCATATTGGCGATCAGCTGGCTAACTGTCGGTATTATTGCACAGGGTTTGGTTGACTAATTTGATTTTTGAGTCCAAAGCACCGTCTGACCTCAGCAGCTGAGCAAGATGCGCTGGAATGACCTTCCCTCAGTCGACGCCTGCAGGAACTATGATGACTTATAGCACTTAAGCATCAGGTCGTCATCCGTTTAGTGCAGATAATTGAGGACTACATAAACTGGTCACGACTAAGGTCTTGACGGAAATATAGAATACTACAGACCTTGGCATTGGTCTCTCTTGCTATATACATGTAGGCCTCTATAATGTGCTCATTTAAAGCGTTTTATTAAACCTGTTTGCAAACATGTGTGATGCCATGTCTAAGTGGCGGCTGAATTAAAATTGAAATGACTTTCAACATTTGTCTCCGCACTCTAAAATAGATCTGTTAGGCTACATTACGCCAACTTTGACTAGGCTTACACTGAAATATTTAGCTTCCAATGTCAACTGACTAAAGAGCCTCTGACCAAGAGATAGAGTGAGTGGAGGCATGGCCTTCTGAAGTTCCTCTGAGGCGAGGTTTTTATATACGGCTGCTTTGAAAGAACAAGCACCTGATATTATTGATGGTGTAAGCCTACAGCCAGGTCGTTTTTCCGTCCGTTTGTTGTTGAAATGTTGCATATGACGTCTGTAGACTTTATTTTTAGTAAAGGTTAAACCTACTGTACATGGTTGTGATTTTGGTAGATCTATTATCTCTGTTCTGTAAATGAACAAAATAATTAAGAATTGAGAATTAGAAATAGTGACTATTTACTGTTTATTCTATTCTATTCTATTTTATTTATGGACTTATAAAGCGCCTCTCACAGTACAACTTAATCAGTGGGAATATGAGTGCCATTATTTGATTTAATAAACGCATCTTTAAATGGAGTGTTCGTCAACGTTAAGAAATAATGACGGACTGACACACGCGCACACCACACACACACACACACACACACACACACACACACACACACACACACACACACACACACACACACACACACACACACACACACACACACACACACACACACACACACACACACACACACACACACGCGCGCGCACACACACACACACACACGCACACGCACACACACACGCACACGCACACGAAGACATCATGCATATATAGAATACAATCACCACCTGAATGTAGCCACCATCATTATCACCAAAGGAACATCAGCAGCTTCCTCATCCTCTCCATCCGCATTAGTTGCTGCTGCTGCTGCTGCTGCTGCTGCTGTCGGATTGCTTCTGAGTCGGTTGAGAAGACTTCCAAATCGTGCGCCATACATATTAACGTTGGCGCAAATGATGGAATTAACTCTGGACGCTACTCGTTATTTCTAATGAGTCACTTCTGTAGCGCCAGTGTGTAATGTACAAAGTATCAGCCGATAGCGCACCATTACCTTATTCACAAAAAGACAACTGCATGATGCATGAATTTCCCAGAGGGATGCCTTACGAAGGGGTCTTTTGGTTATGGCAATCTTTACCATTGCCGATGGCCGATTACAGATCGAGTCCGTTGAAAGCGTTCATTCATTTGATTTGGCATATTTGGTCTCTAGATACCAACGTTACCATTTTTAGTATTGCTTTCACTGCTACTACATTACGGCTTAGTTATTTCTGCTATAGCCCAGATAATAGGCCTAATGATAGTTATTAGTATTAATGATAATTTTTGTATAAAGCAAACAAATTCATAAACAGACTAATTAAATATTGACTGTTTTCAGTTAACTAGACCGATGAACCGCCATTTAGTCTTTGTTTGCTGTTGTTCTTCGGTTCTTATCGGTCTCATGATTAATTCTATTCGCGGTGCTCAAGACTGACGGGAGAGAGTTTCCTATTTGTGCTGAAGCACATCAGTTCGCGCACAGGTCTCATTATTGCTATTGTTATCATCATCATCATCATCATCATCATCATCATCATCATCATCATCATCATCATCATCATCATCATCATCATCATCATCATCATCATCATCATCATCATCATCATCATCATCATCATCATCATCATCATCATCATCATCATCATCAACAACATCATCAACAACAACATCATCATCATCATCATCATCATCATCATCATCATCATCATCATCATCATCATCATCAACAACAACATCATCATCATCATCATCATCATCATCATCATCATCATCATCATCATCATCATCATCATCATCATCATCATCATCATCATCATCATCATCATCATCATCATCATCATCATCATCATCATCATCATCATCATCATCATCATCAACAACATCATCAACAACATCATCAACAACATCATCATCATCATCATCATCATCATCATCATCATCATCATCATCATCATCATCATCATCATCATCATCATCATCATCATCATCATCAACAACATCATCATCAACAACATCATCATCATCATCATCATCATCATCATCATCATCATCATCATCATCATCATCATCATCATCATCATCATCATCATCATAGTAGTGACCCTTAAGTAGGCCTTAGGCAGAGTTTTCAACTATTCTCCTGAGAATTGTATTAAATCGTGAAGGACCGTTTCTACCTTGGGTAAAAATAATAATAATTATGATGATAGTAATTAGAACAACACAAATAATAGTCCTAGTAATAACAAGCAGACCTATAATTATAATAAAAGACGCTAAATTCTTGATTTCAGCCGCAAAACACCGCGATGTCATAGACTTCAATTCTTTCCATCTGTTTATTGACCTCGCACGGCCATTTGACTCAATCCATGTGTTCGAAAGTTCCAAAAAAGAAGTTTCCTAAACAGAAACGGACAGCCGAAGAGTGTCCTTATCTAGACAGATCTGACAATTATCAAAGCCCGAAGATCATAATCATTACCACGAATTAAGGCAGGTAACTGCATGGTTCCTGGCACTGCCCATATGTGCATGTGGTTTCAGAACAGAATAGCAGGTGGCTGAAGAAGCCTAATGCTAAGACTTGATGCTGACTTGTGCAGCAGTTGTGCACTGCTTAAGAACGACCCTGTGGGGTTAGAGGCGGACGAACGACTCTGTTGATCTGGCATGCCCTTTGTGTTCTGGCAGAACTGCAAGACAAAACGCGCTAATCAATAACCTCTTGTGCCGTGCAATCGTAAAA
This sequence comes from Aporrectodea caliginosa, assembly GCA_020284085.1. Lineage (NCBI taxonomy): Eukaryota > Metazoa > Annelida > Clitellata > Crassiclitellata > Lumbricidae > Aporrectodea > Aporrectodea caliginosa. Next base: position 924,421 of record JACEVL010000179.1, on the reverse strand, counting down.
CCTCCCAGCCAGCAGAGACATTAGGTCACTGACCACTATATCTGGCTGAATTGGTCAGATCATGTAGTGGTCAGTGACCTGATGACGCAACACATATATCCTGAGGGGCGTGAATGTCAGACGGGAGACGTCACTCTTGCATAATCATACCCAAAGTTCGACCGTACGTACGGAACGTACGCTATTTTTTCTGCTGAAATGCGTACCGTACGCGTACGCTATTTTTTGGCTAAATTAATAAATAGCGTACGCTAATTTTTATATTTTTTTATTATAGAATTAACAAGGAATAACAAAATTACAAATTAAAGAATGGAAAATTATACAAAATAAAAACAAAATAATAATTTACCTCTTCGCTGAAACGGAACTACAAATAAGAACTGTAAAGTGACGTAATAACGACGAGAAAAAAACGACGAGAAAATGAGGAGACAAAATGTGACGTCACGAGAAGCAACTAATATTAAAGGCTGCTCATACGTACGGAATACGAACGTACCGTACGCGTACGCTATTATTTTTAGTAAATTACGTACCGTACGCGTACGCTATTTTCTGCTGTAACGTACGGTCGAACTTTGATCATACCGATCAATATGTTGGCAAAAGATCGTTGGTGCCGCTTTTATGGTCGCAGCACAACAAAAGTGCCAAAAACGACAACGATGTTTTGTCAGTAGAATATGCAGCGATGCTCCCTTTGGCCTCCGAAACTCTTTACTATATTACAGAGGAAGACACGGCTTGTCATCGCCTTTTGAGACTTCATTTCTATTTCGACGCCTTTCTATGGCAATTAAGCGCTAAAACACAACAGCTTCATCGAGCCAGATTAGCCATTCCAGATCAGACAAGTTTCCCCAGCATCGTTTTTCATCCTACCACCGACTTGGCATCCGACTAGGTAGTGCTATATATAGGGTTTCTCTCCGATAAAAGCTCTGCCGCGGGATTTACTGGAAAGACGCATTAGTCTAACCGTTGCTGTCATTTCACAGTCAAAGTCTCTGCAGTGTCCAGTTGAGAATCGCTGTCAGGGGAAGCCATTAACTTAAGAGAAGATTTAGTCATTAGGTTACAGAAAGCGTGTCTAGATGTTCGAGGACTAACTCACCGCTGCGATGACTTAGTTTGGATTTCCGTGCAACTGTGCTAAAGATGAGACTGTAGGAGGCGAGCATCGTCATCAGAGGCAATACGAACATGACGAGGAAGGACAGCATGCTGTACAACTGTTCCTGCCACTTAGCGCTGTATGATCCATGTGTTACACACTGGTAGAAGACTTCCCGGAACGGACCTTGGACTACTCGGAAAATGAACAGCTGCCAACAGAAAAACAAAACAATAATATGCCCTTAGTATCTTCAACGTCAGTCAATGCCATGTTTTCTAAGTCGACCGACAAAACCGAAAACAATCACTGAACAGGCCAATTCCTTCTCCATCTTTCCTTTCTCTTCCTCTTTACCTCCTCCTTGTTTCCGTCATCCTCTTCCCCTACTCCTTTCTGTTCTCCTTCTATTCCCTCCTCCTCCTTCTTTCCTTCCTCTTCCTCTTCCCCTCCATCTTCTTTCCTTGCTTTTCGTCTTCCCCTAATCCTTTCCGTTCTCTTTCTATTCCCTCCTCCTGCTTCTTTCCTTCCTCCTCTTCCATCCTCCTTCTTTTCTTGCTTTTCGTCTTTCCCTTCTCCATATTTCCTTCCTCCTCCTCTTTCCCTACTTCTTCTTTCCTTCCTCTTCCTCTTCCCCTACTCCTTTCTGTTGTCCTCGTATTCCCTCCTCCTTCTTTCCTTCCTCTTCCTCTATCCCTCTTCTTTCTTTCCTTTCTCCTCCTCTTCTCCCTCTCCTTTTTGTAATTCCTCTTCTTCTTTCCTTCGTCCTACTTTCCGTTCTCCTCCTCTTTCCTCCTTCTCCTTCTATCCTTCTTTCTCCTCCTCTTCTCCTGCTTCTTATTTCCTTCCTCCTCTTCTTCTCTCCTTCCTCCTCTTTTTCTTCCCTCCTCTTTCTTTCCTTCCCCCTCTTCTTCTTCCCTCCTCTTTCTTTCCTCCCTCCTCTTCTTCTTCCCTCCTCTTTCTTTCCTCCCTCCTCTTCTTCTTCCCTCCTCTTTCTTTCCTTCCCCCTCTTCTTCTTCCCTCCTCTTTCTTTCCTCCCTCCTCTTCTTCCCTCCTCTTTCTTTCCTCCCTCCTCTTCTTCTTCCCTCCTCTTTCTTTCCTCCCTCCTCTTCTTCTTCCCTCCTCTTTCTTTCCTCCCTCCTCTTCTTCTTCCCTCCTCTTTCTTTCCTCCCTCCTCTTCTTCTTCCCTCCTCTTTCTTTCCTCCCTCCTCTTCTTCTTCCCTCCTCTTTCTTTCCTTCCTTCTCTTCTTCTTCCCTCCTCTTTCTTTCCTCCCTCCTCTTCTTCTTCCTCCTCTTTCTTTCCTCCTCCTCCTCTTCTTCTTTTCCTCCTCTTTCTTTCCTCCCTCCTCTTCTTCTTCCCTCCTCTTTCTTTCCTCCCTCCTCTTCTTCTTCCCTCCTCTTTCTTTCCTTTCTCGTTCTCTTTTGTTCCTGCTTCCTTCTGTCCTCCTCCTCTTTGCTCCTTTTTCTCCTTCAGCTTGTCATGCCAACAAACTGAACTTGCATTCTTGTGATTGTTGTGCTGCGTGTTTATGTTCTCGCTTTGTTCCGTCGTTCGACTCTCGTCTATAAAGATCTGATCTGATAATCGAATCCAATGCAGTGGAATTCAATAGCAGAACACATAACTTGTTTTAGGTCATGGTTGCATTTATTGTATATTGTTTTGGTTTTTTGATGTTATCTCTCATATATTTCGTCTTTTGTTTCTTGTAGCTTCGCCTTTGTACAGCTATGTGCTGTGACGAATTCCAGCCTCTTTACTGCTGTCCTGGTGGATGGGGCCATCCCGGCCATGACCTGCTTCCATCGGTCATAGCCGCCTTCTACCACCTGCGCTCACGAGACCATTACCGCACAATCCATCCGGCAGATGGCATGATGAAGTAAACTTTCATTGTTAGGATGATATATCGGATTTCGAATATTAAGTGGGATTTGAGAGTATTGGGCTGTCTTGACCAGCTCAGTGTGTGAGGTATGTTTATTACCATGTATGTACACCAAAATGCGGAAAGCAATTGGTAAATTAAGGAATATTCTCATCTTATTATCTCAGATGTCAGTCTTGTAGGTTAAAGTGTCATGTGTTGCCATTGTTTGTGGTATCTATTCAGATTTGCTTCTAAAACTACCACACTCCATTCCATTAAATTGCTCAGATTTCCTGTAAAATGTTTCTGTCGGTTGAGATTCGGTCCCGCCCTTAATCTTCCATATGTCGCTATAGAAGTGAACATTCTTCTTAAATCTCCCATCGATTTTAGATGTAGAGCAAAGGTAGCCTACAAACTTCTAACAAAATCGTCTCACAATAGCTTGATCAAATGCAGACTCGCATGTTTTCGCAATCGAGGCTACGAGGTTGAACCCAATCATAGCACCATAGAATCACCACTGTTCTCATAATTGAGTAGCTTACATGTATATATATATATATATATATATATATATATATATCCTGTGTTTGTCTGTGTAGTTTTACCGTGCCTGGGATTCGTCTTTTGACCTATTTGAGCTGAAGAAACAGCTGTTTGTCACATTATTCATGTAATGTAAATCATCACAAATTTCCCAATGCAAACTGCACACGGAAGATCAGTCTATTCACCTGGCACTTTCTAGTCAAATCAAATCTGAATAATTGCACTGGTCGGTTTCTGTGCAAAGTCAGGTCCCAACAACGTTAAGCCTGTGCAGCCAATTTCAAGTGGCAGCAGATAACCAGCCTAAGCAGACGAAGCCCACGGGATCCACGGGACCGAGAAAAGAAACTCCGCCAGAATATATTTTGACATTACACATGGAAATTGCACCGCAGAGTCCCTCAACCAATCAGAAGTCACCATTTGTGTAATCATATTCAACGCGTGATGAATATTCATTATGTTCAAGGGCCTTACTTTTTCGTCCTTGGCAAGTTCATTGTCTATAGTTCATCCGAAACTGCTTAAGATTATTATTGTCTCTCAGCAGTGGAGGCGCCAGGATTTCAGGTTGGGAGGGGGCTAAAGCTCAGCCCCCCATATCCCCTCTGGCGCCGCCACTGTCTCTCAGTCTCAGAATAGCTGCTCTCAACTCCACGAAACTGGCTGCAGCTTTATCTCTTTTCTCTGGCAATTAGGTTCATTTCGTAACTGAGCTTCGCATAGTTGTTGTCGCAAATTTGTTTTGCAAAGACAAGCGAAGGTGATGAGCAGAAAATACTGGCGGCACTAGATCTAACAACTATTCTACAACTTATGATTTAGTACCATCGTCTCGATCGTCTGTCGAATCTGAAGTTTCTCAACGGCTAAATTTGATACAGATATTGTTTTTAAAACTCATTTCCCGCACTCTGGCCAGTAGGCCTATCGCCCGAGGCGATCGCACCACTCGCCTTCCCTTGCTACGCCATTGCCAACAGCAGACCGCTGCAGAAACTGCTGCAGACAGTTTTAGTCTTTTGCCTTTAAGAGGCGTATGATATACATGTAGAGTAATGAAACCATCTGATTGAATTATATCTAATCTAGTCTAAACCATTGACTTCTATAGCGCCATTATGACAATGTCCAAGACATCAGTCGATGGTCGCTTAGAGTAAAGTCGGAATAAAAAATTTTAATCCACGGAAGAAGCCAGATCGAAATCTAAAAGATCAGGGAACCAGAAGCCAGGCTATGGTGGGTATACAAGCTGAAAGAGATGAGTTTTTAAGTTTGGACCTGAATGACATCAAGGAATCGACAAAGCATACTGAATTGGTCAGGGATTCTAAAAGCTTCGGACCAGTGACCGAAAATACATGAGAGCTAAACGCTGTTCTGATCCGGAACAGATCGATGGTCAGAGATACACGGTCCATGGTCCAATTGGTCAATTGATCGAGTGTAATGTCTATTTCTATGACGGGTAGAATACAGTGTTTATTGTTTAAGCGCTCCTCATTCTATTCGATCGTGGCTTTATTTCGTCAGGTCTGGACCGCCTCCGATTTGTTTCTCTTCCTTCAAGTGGCGCAGCATAAATTTATTTGCAATTACAATTACAAAATTTCAACTTGCCAAACACGTTTAGTGTCACGACTTGCCGACGAGACCTCCTCAGCCGACGAGACTGAGACGAGACCCGCGATCACGTCCTTTCATTAACCGTCGCTAATTATCTCTACAGATGTAGTCTCGGTCCTGGTCTCAAACGGTCTCGAGACGTAGGAACGACCTAATATCTCGTCGCCAACAGATTGGCCAATGTCTCGGTTTCGGGGAGGGACGTCGCGGCTGCAGCAAATGGCTGTTTTAGAACTTGGCATTGCTTACATTGCTGCATCTCACAACGAATGCTTAACAGTCTTTTCTGGGTTTCGTTGTCGATCGTTAAATCGTCCGCCTTTCAGCTCCGCATCGAGTGTTCAAATCCCTGTGCGACGCGTGTAACATACCAAGTGATTCCTAGTTGACTAGTTGTCAAACAACTATTGTGGAACAAGCAATTCGTTTGGATATATATATATTTATATATGAAAGAACATCCTTTATTATACGCCAAAGAGGCAGAACAACGATACAAAACTGAAAAAATGAAACAGATCAACACGCAGCACATTAATTAATTATAGTCCACTGAACATCTGATCAATATACACAAGTTATCAAACTTACTCTACAGTTGAGCAATGGATTCATATTTCTTCATGAATACAAAGGTAAGGCAATCATCATTATGGTAATTATCTGATAAATATATCCACAACAGATTATGAATAGCAACATTTTCAGAAAAGTACAAATGAAAATACAATTTACTACGATGTACTTTCGCCAGAAAAGTGAAATTCAGCCTGCCCACTGCCCAGTCCATAATGAAGGTTTTAACACTTTCCCATTTCTTAAACCCGAATATAAGACGATATACAGAATTCCAGTATACATTTAATTAATTCAATTGTCTTGCTGATAAAGTCAAGGCAGGGAGGGCATAGGTCAGAAGGGGCAAGGAGTAGGTCTCTTGTAAGTGGAGATGTAAAATTTCATCTAAATTTTGGATGCATGAGATGCAATACAATTAGACTATATTATGCCCGGTCGAACGACCTCTTCAAAGGATCAACGTCAAACGCTACACGTCTACGGCCACCCATTAAATGCACACCCAAATACTTAAGGGAATCAACCCACGAAATTGAGTTTTCACCCAACTTTTCAAAGTCAATTGAGTTGGAACAACCTTTACCAAATTGTATGCAGTAAGACTTAAAACAGTTAAACTCAAGCAAAAGTGCACTGCTGCAGTCGTGCAGCAAACATTCAGCGTGCCCTGGAGACCATTAACTGAGGGGGAAAGTTAAATGTCATCAGCATTCAAAAAACAACCATAGAAATTATTCGTTATACGATAAGCCACGTAAGGACGCCTTAAATTGGAAACAAATACATGCATCAAAAGGTTAAACAGCGCAGGGGACAGAATGCTCCTCTGCCTAACACCACTGCCAACTGTGGGGAACTGTAGGGAAAAGCTACCATTCCATCCAACCGCTACAAAATCTTACCATACCAATTGGCAATTGCAAATGATGTCGACAATGGATACCGGTATATCTTAATTAAGTAATTCCTTGAACAATTTATAATGGTTAACACTATCAGATCCAACGCTGCAGCATAGGCCTACTCGCAAATTCCTCTACAGTAGAAATAGTTGATGGATGACTTTTAGGAAAAATTGCATCAGTGCAATCCAGCCCAGGTTTGAAGCCAAAGTGTAAGTCATCACTCGGTATATAATAACTATATATATATATATATATATAATTTTATATATATATATATATATTTGTGTTTGTGTGGGTATGTGTACGCGCGCGTAAGAATCTTTGAAGTGTTGATATTTACTTCACAACTATCAGTTAAGTTTGTTTGAAGCCTTTTTCTCGATTCGCTGGCACTTCACTGCAGGTTTAATTAACTTTCTAAACACAACGCAGAATTTAATTTCATATCATATTTCCAAAATCAGTTCAAGTAACCGATCAGAAGTAGGTGATCAGAAGACAACAATAAAGAACTATTAATTGTTTTAATTGTCTGTTTTAATTGTTTTCTGCAATTACATTTGTCACAGTCTATTTCAAATAGCAACAGGCTGCATTCAACTATCCGTCAAGGATATATATGTTCACTGCTCTGTGTTGAAACCTATTCAAACACACATCCGGCTTTGCAGGCTGGTATCATGGCGTTATAATGGCGTTACCGGCTGACATTTTTCTTTAATTTTACCGGAACACTTTATGGTAATAAATACAAAATAATTATGAATTCATGGGACTCCGGATTGACACCGTTCCTCTGGGTTACGGTGATCATGCCTTGTCGCAAACTCTGATCTGTCTGCAAACTGTAATGACGGGTTTCGGTCGAGTATAACCGAATGTCAAGAGCAATTAGTCGCTGCGTTGCAATTATACATTCTCAGCAGAAAATGCCAGACAATGCACCTTGAATACTTGTCCAACAATAGATGGTGGATGGAAGTGGTCTCGCGAGAGTCCAGTATAGGCTAGATCCTGCCAATGGTCACCTTCGTCTTTCATTATACGAATATTATTCGTTTGAATAGGCTCTATACTTCCGCTAATTTATCACTAATTGCAAACTCCAAATTTGTTATAATGAGCAGAAGAGGAAGGCACATTGCAAGAGGTTGTTGAAGGTCGCTTTATGATACTCCAGATATAAACAGCTGTTTGTTCGTTATCTTTCGAGGTGACTCGGTTGATTCTTTTGAAACGACCATTCACCAAGGAAGTAGCCGTTTCAGATTTCTATTGTCAGCTTTCAAAAACGGATTCTATTTTCCCTGCCCTTTTGTGTGTTTCACTTCAAAATGTTTCTGTCTCCGTCGATTGTTCATCGTTGGATCAGAGTGGTTCCGTCTTGACTGTATCCGATTGATATCCGATGAATTACCGGCTCAGACTTCTGCTTTGACAAAACACCTGTCTCCTTCTTTGTCACACAAGCTTTGGCTTTCCTCTACTTACACGTCTACATTTTGTTAACAACCTTCATCTTCAGGTTCTATGTACAACCAGAATAACGTTCTATAAATGTCCAATGGCGCCACCTTCCGGTGTTTTGTGGCTTCATTTTCTACAATATTCGGGGCATCAATTAATTATTATAACAAGGCAATCGCCTTGCGTCCATCCAATGCTGTTTCCTAGGCAACATCTAAGTAATACTTAATATTAAGCGGTTTTAAGTAAAACTAGAAGTATTCCTTCAATTTTTATCTGCACCTCGTATTCAGATTCACTGACTGAGCGCAAAGGAAGTATTAAATCAGTTAAACAAATAAATAAACACATATATGTAAGAGTATCAATCAACTGACTTTGCTTGAAAAATAGTCTAACAAAGTGAATGCCTACGTATAACATTTTACAGGTTCAAATTTGCAAGCTCACTTCGAAACTGCCATTGCGCAAATTTTATTGGGCCTACATGACATGATTATGTACCAGCACATCTAATCTGATATTAAAAGATTGCATGTTCTTGCCAAAAATATCCATGGGCATTAGTTGGACCAATATGGACTCTACACGGGTCCCATGTGGAAATATCGGTCCCACATGGGCATCCATAAGGGCATGCTGGCCGGCAGTGTTTAATCTAGACGTCTCTGGGGGGGGTAAAGTTCCCCCAGGATCGAGTTTTCCCCCCGCAGAAAAATTAAAGAGATGAAATTTTAGCCTGAAGAAAAATTAAACACATGTAATTTTGTAGAATATTGCCTTGGAAAACTCTCGATACTACCCCCCTCGAAAATTCTTCTTGGAAAAGTCTTGTTACTACCCCCTCGAATATTGTTGGAAAATTTTTGTTATCACCTCTTGAAAATCCTTGGAAAACTCTCGTTACTACCCCCCTCGAAAATCCTTGGAAAACGCTCGTTACTACCCCCTCGAAAATTCGTGGAAAATTTTTGAACTCTTGTTCTTGGTAACACTCGTCACTACCCACCCCCTTGGTAACACTCGTCACTACCCCCCCGGTCGTCAACTTTTATAATAAGGTGGATACCCCCCCAGAACCCTAAATTCCCCCCGACAGCAAGGGGACTAGATTAAACACTGGCTGGCCGGGTTAATACAACCGTTACTATAGGTCTATTGTGTGATAAGATTGCACTTGCTATAACCATATTATTCATCTGTCATATTTCATTGCATTATGTGCTGTATGTATGTAATTGAACATTTATATAGGGCCCCTTCAAGATATCTACTTAGAGACGCCATCTGCACTAGCCTAAATGATGTTAAATGTCATTACGGAAGAATATGTTACATCAATTAGCAAAACAATATACAGTATAGGCCCTAAGCTTAAAGAGACACCAGTGATTATTAGATTACTAGACGTAGATTTTGGGACCCTGTCCTGTACATTTTCAAATTGCTTATCCTTATAATAGGTGCCTTTCTGTCGTAATAGACTGATCGTCTGGATATTTACCTGATTAGGGTTTAGTTTTATTGCGTCGTTGGTTGATTCTCTGTGCATCAGACATAGGGGCAATAGAAGTTACTAACCTGCTATGAGGCTTCGGTACTCGTACACCATTGATTTGCCCTGGCCCTCAGAAATCATGTCAGTGTTAATGTCCACTGATGAGGAAGTGTAACAGTATCGTATGTAATGCTAAAGCTGTCCTGCTTAGCCATTATGTTCCTGTTGCCTTATGCACAACTATCTTCTACAGCTTGCCGGTGCATTTACGTTGTAGTCTGCCTACATTGCTATTGTAATAATTATAATTCTTAATGCATATCTAGCTTTTGGTTTCGCTGGCAACCGTTGGCAAGCCACGTATGGCTTGTTTTTGTTTTTCTTGCAACGCAATTCCTTTTAACTGCAGGTCTGTCATTATTCAAATTTTGCCCTTCTCTGCATTGTCATTCCAGTCATGTCTCGCATTTCCTGAGCCTTCTACAGTTGAATTCACTGCAGTCATATAGGATCCGTCTCAGCTTTCTTCATCGTACAGAGCGATGCTCCACCGCTTTTATCTCCTTATAACGCCAGCGCCTTTGAGAGGTTTCATTAAAAGACCCTAATGCATGCACATACATGCATTTGCGTTTCATTTACATACAGTCTATGCACCTGAATGACAGGCAATAAATGATAACTGGCTGACGACGTCTCTAGATATCGTTTACAAAGTTTTGAGAGACGTTGGACGGCGTCATTTTGTGATCGACCCATGTCAAATTACAACAATCTATCAACTGTTGAACATAATTATTGTCAGGTCCATGCACTGCCGCGTTTGGCTCATACACCGTCAACAATTTAGAAATGGTGGAGCGGGATTGAATTTCCAGAGAAAGTGATAAATGAACTTCATTCGACCAGTGCAGAATTCGATGCATATTCATTTGCATGGCAGCGTTATGACAGGAATCGAATGAGCGATGCCAAAGATGCTGCCGTGCTTCTGTTTACGTTCCAACGCTTTAATAAAACATTAAAGCTTCACTCGAAGTAATTCGATATATTGCTTAATAACAGGCAATAAATTGAGACATCGCTCATTCATATGTATGTACATGTAGGTCTATGGACATAAAATCTGCATTCCAGTCAACGCTACAAAATAAGCCTATAAGGAAAAATCTCCTGGGTAGCATAAACATTTGCCAAATGCGTGACAGAAGATAGATGTGAGCTTCAGAGCAAAGACACTCGCGTCCATGCACAACGGAGCAGCGTTGCAAACACGGAAATAAACTGCTGGAGATAATCATGTCGAAGGCGGTTGTTACTTGACCCCAAGTAATAAAGTATATTGTTGTTATTTGACATGGGTCGACGAAAGAATTAGAGGCATGCGAAGGATTAAATCGAGAACAGCACAAAGAATGTAGAACATTCGAAGGGCTTAACAAGAAAACCAAGGCAGTGAGAGATAGACACAAAGGGAGAGACAGACAGAAAGAAAGGGAGAGATACATAGATAATTAAAAGAGAACATCTGAAGGAAAGAAACATGGCACCAGACAAAATGAAATAATGCACAGAAGGGAATGACAGCTAATAAACAGAAAGGGTCTTAAAAGACCAATAATTATGTTTTCAGCGAAAGGAGAAGGAAATATTTAAATTGCAATGACAAGGAGACGTACAAACAGACGCACAGCGAGCACAGAAGTAATCTACGAGAATCAAGAAGAAGAAGAAGAAGAAGAAGAAGAAGAAGAAGAAGAAGAAGAAGAAGAAGAAGAAGAAGAAGAAGAAGAAGAAGAAGAAGAAGAAGAAGAAGAAGAAGAAGAAGAAGAAGAAGAAGAAGAAGAAGAAGAAGAAGAAGAAGAAGAAGAAGAAGAAGAAGCAAGAAGAAGAAGAAGAAGAAGAAGAAAGAAGAAGAAGAAGAAGAAGAAGAAGAAGAAGAAGAAGAAGAAGAAGAAGAAGAAGAAGAAGAAGAAGAAGAAGAAGAAGAAGAAGAAGAAGAAGAAGAAGAAGAAGAAGAAGAAGAAGAAGAAGAAGAAGAAGAAGAAGAAGAAGAAGAAGAAGAAGAAGAAGAAGAAGAAGAAGAAGAAGAAGAAGAAGAAGAAGAAGAAGAAGAAGAAGAAGAAGAAGAAGAAGAAGAAGAAGAAGAAGAAGAAGAAGAAGAAGAAGAAGAAGAAGAAGAAGAAGAAGAAGAAGAAGAAGAAGAAGAAGAAGAAGAAGAAGAAGAAGAAGAAGAAGAAGAAGAAGAAGAAGAAGAAGAAGAAGAAGAAGAAGAAGAAGAAGAGACAGAAAAGCTAATATGATTTAATTGCCCATAAAATATGCATCCGCTCGACTTCTATCAAGATTTCTCTGTTTTCCGCAGAATATTTATAAACAGGACAACGACGACTGAATCAGCCAGAATTTGATTTGATCAAAAATTCGCTGGATACCCCGTTAACTTCAAGGCAGTCATCAACACCTTTTGTCCCTAATTTCCCTAAAGTATATATATATACAGGGAAATTGGAATTTTGTTCGTAGTTTCCTCTCCCTGTCCACTGTTGCCAATTTGCACAATAATAACAGCAGACTGAGAAGAAAATAATGATTTGATTAGATCTAATATCGTTTTGGAAATCATGCTTCTGTTTTCGCTTTTGATTTTGAATGTATGCAAAGAAATTCGTCTTTAAAGGACTCCCTTAGGCTGCTCTTCGAAACAGAAGTCTGCATGCTAGCTAATTTTTATCACAAGCAGCAAAGATATTGTGTGTTGTATAGCTAGTTTATTACAAGCAAAAGGGATTTGTGTAGCCTATACCAAGGTCGAAATTGTAGAGATTGTATAGGCCTCTAAGTGGCCAATAACTTTTACATGTGTCCGGTAATTTCAAAAGAAAAGAGGAGCAATAAGGCAGATAAGATGGAAAAATGGCCAAAATATAAAGGTTGGTAGAAGAAGTAAATAAGTAAGTTAGCAATAAGAAAGAAAGTAAGTAAGAAGTAACGCAATTGTCAACAGGCCATTTTATGTCCATAAGCAAACCGAGGAATCGAAAGAGAGGGTGGGTAACAGGAAACAGGCCTAGGTCTTAAGGATCAGGTTGTAGACTTGTTTGTGGCTGGTTGGCACCTGCGACTTGGGCTGAAATGAGCGATAAAGAAGAGCATTTCAAAGGAAAGACTGGAAACAACAGATCGGTAGAAACGCTCTCGCTGCTGAGTTACTAATGCAGACCACTATAGACACCGACAGACCTAATCTTACGGAGACAGTCGAATGCACAATTTCGAGATGAATGCACTTCGCTTTATTTAGAGTCTACACACAATACTGTTGTCTTAGCTACTGGTTTGTGACATTTCATGTGATGGTTGACTGGGCTGATGGACGGTGTCTGCCTCTGTCCGTGTCGTCCATTTGTTTTCTACGCAGTTTTTCATGTAAAAGGAGAACAGAAGGCCAATCTCGCTGAAATTCTCCAGCCAGCCGCATACGTGGGATAAAAACACCGATGAAGAAGTCATGCATGTGGCAGGCTAATTAAGCAAAGATTTCTGACAGCATAATCGGCGAAATGAAAACGCTTGATCATTTGAATTGAACGGATGGTCGCTTGAACGGATGGATGGATGGATGGAATTTGAATTGAACGGGGCAAAATAATTTATATGTTTATGCTCACGTGTTATGAAAAATCTGTTCTGTTTAGTTTTTATTATTGAAGCACCTTAAATGGCGTGGCGCCCATTCAAATGGACAGCGGTGGTGAAGGATCTCACCCGATCATTTCATTTCATAAAAAAATGAGCGGGATCGAAGCCATACGGTCGTTATATAAAACATTTAGCCTACTGCTTAGATTACATGTAGGCCTACCTTACCCTTATCACTGCACGACTGAGGTCTCCTCTCACACCTCTGCTTCCAGAAGGCTGTCATGACCAGTACCAGCAAGCCTTCTTCCTTCTCTCGAACAGCAGTCCGATCAGCCCACCACCGTCAGCATCAGAAGAACAACCTGGATACCATGTAAGGCCTAAGACACCTGTGCACATTTCATATAAGTTATAGCCGCGTTTCTGCCGGGATCTCCTTAAGGCCCTCACATATAGGCCTCCTTCGCAGCTCACAACCAAGGTCCCAGGTTCTCAGCCGGTTGGTCACCACCTTTTGTCTTCAATAAATCACTGCTCTCCGTCCTGGTCTACATAGCCTGCCCTTTAATTAACTCTTATCAGATTAGTCTGTCTTATTTGCATTTATAATTAAACTAATTAAACGAGATCAATATCTTACACAGTCTGCATTTATGCATAGTTAATTAAGCTAAATTACAGTCTTAATGGGTTCATCTGAAATTAAGATCCTTCACTGCCAGATGAAATCCCTCAAGCATATAGATATCGTCACGCTCATTATACAAATCATCCACATATTAATTATCGCAAAGATCAATATTTCTAGCATCAGCTGAAGATGGTTTGAAGTCTGTTTCCTCACAAAGCATGCATCCGTCTGTCCATCCATCCATCCGTCCGTCCGTCCGTCCGTCCGTCCGTCCGTCCGTCCGTCCGTCCGTCCGTCCGTCCGTCCGTCCGTCCGTCCGTCCGTCCGTCCATCCGTCCATCCGTCCATCCGTCCATCCATCCATCCATCCACCCACCCATACATGCAATCACGCGTGCATAGATACATTACATACGTACTACGTGCATGCATACATAAATTAAATACGCACATACAAGTGGTATACAATCCTCTGTGCATGACCGCTGCCAAGATGGTCGTTGAATTACTTGTCATTTTGGCATGTTGTATTGTCATGTGCGAATTATACTCGACTGTTCAAGGACTTTCAGACTTCTTGTATACGTCAGAATTTGTATCTTCGCAGTTCCTTCTCAAGTCCATCGTAGATTTCACAAGTTTTAGGACAGTGTTTGGTTGGACGTGCTCGAAGCTCAACCGCCGTTAGGGCATGTTCACCATTTCAGAGGGTCAGTCTACCAGCATCAAGCGACCAATCGACCGACTGCTGACGAATGTCTGTCCTGCATAGACCTACCTGTGTCGTGCACGTTGTATGAGGAAGTGCTGGACGGTGAGGTAACCGTGTGTCGCGAAAATTCATCAGCCGTCGACATTCCTCATCCTCAATGCAACGGTGGTCCAAGAACTCTTAATATGATGTCAACTGTCAACTATGGGTAGACGGACATAATCCCTTGGGCATAATCCCCGGAAATAATTCCCCAGGCATAATCCCTCGAATAAAATCTCCCTCCCTTACTTCCTGCCGTCCGTCCGTCCCTCCCGTCCATCCGTTCGTCCCTCCTTCCTTCCCCGTCCGTTCCAACCGTCCCTCCAGCCCTTCAAGAAAACTACTAAGAGGAGAGGAGAATTTAGCAATATCAGAAAGTAGACTGCAGCAGAGAAATAAATAAGTAAATACAGAGCTATGATCCGAATCTGAGTGACATTGAAGACTCGTTAGGACGGAGAGAAGAAGCGGGCAGCCATTAACATCATCTCGGACAAGCAACCGAGAACAATAATTATTACTGTTCTGCGTCGCAGAACATGGATTGTGTGAGTTTGAATAGTGAACAAAGAATCTGATAAGATATTCCGGCTACAGTACCTAATTTGACATCCTTAATGGGAAATAATTATACTATAGGGCGTCGTCCACCTCAACCTAAACTCTTTTATGAGACGTGTCTTTGCCTCATATTCACTACTTTATATATTCAAATATTAATAAATTGAGATTAAAACCTATAAGTAGGCCTAATAGTTGATTATACAAGAAATTAGGAGTGATAACGCACTAGCCATAACAGGCAGATTTTGGCATGTAGGCAGAGGCATGAAAAGTCTGCGAATGTAGCACGAAGATTGAATTTTACACCGGTGCAATATGAATTCATTGAGTTATCAGTGACCTTTACAAAGCCTTCGAAAAAGTGATGGCTGTTGAGTTCGACTGTTGCTTGATAAAAAGTATATAATATTTAAGCCGATGGACGAAGGAGGTGCTAGTCTGGATTTCCCGAACTAAATTTACCTTGAGGTTTGTTGATTTTACTGAGACAGATGTGCTAAATTTTAACTCAATATGTGCACAAAACTCTGCTTGAAACTGAAATTCCAAAGATGACCATCTAAAAACTGTGGTTCTGGGAAAATCGATTTGGGAAATTGTAGATATTTAAAACTACAGCTCCAACAGTTAGGCCTATACATAGTATTAGCTTAAACTTTGCACATGTGTTATATAACAAGTCCTTGCAAGGATTATAAACTTTCATCCGTATAGCCTGACACGAGGTTTGACATAGTGAGATACTAAAATTACCCATATTCATCGAAAATCTGGGACAAATTTAAAGTCTCGCATTCAATAGTCGTTTTACTAGAGGCCAAAAAGTTTCAAATGTGTGTTAAGTTTTATCTCCCAATCAAATAAATTAATGCTACGTGCACTCATAAACCAGTGAACAGTTCAAAAATAAGTCTCATAAACTTATCTGCTTCTATAGGGCTTTACTTCGTTTTTCTCCGCTTGGACACTGTTATGCTGTGGTTGGTCTCTCTACTTGGAATGACCTTCCCCCTCATTAAGGGCCAAACTAATGACTAGTTTTTCCTCTTTGGTCTCTCTTTTTTTAAAGACGTTACTTTCCCCCCGGGGTTTTCGTGCTGAGAGCGCTTCTGAATAGTTATTATAAGAGAGGCGCTATATAAATCTTTAGATACAATACAAAATGCCAAGCGGTTTCTGTTTACGACTTCATTGCTATA
The DNA here is from genome assembly GCA_020284085.1 of Aporrectodea caliginosa. Classification (NCBI taxonomy): domain Eukaryota; kingdom Metazoa; phylum Annelida; class Clitellata; order Crassiclitellata; family Lumbricidae; genus Aporrectodea; species Aporrectodea caliginosa. The sequence continues at coordinate 908,010 of JACEVL010000179.1, read as the reverse complement.
TGAGAACATTTTGGTAACCTTATTTTAGGAGTGACTGTAGTCTTGTCACTCTGATCGTGGTACATGAAGCTAGTCACCATTCACGGGCATTGCTTCTTCGGATTAAAGAACATGTGCGCTAGAATCTTGCGGCAGATCATGACGTTTCAAACATGGTTCAACTGCTTACGCTAGTAACAGGCTTTGCACGAAGTTCAGGACACACTGACTATGGTTGTGGACTTGTGTGTTCTGCTTGTCTTTCAGCATAGCCTATATATATATATATATATATATATATATGGTGGCGAAATCTGAGGAACGAACACCAGTGACTAAGGTGAGACAAACCCACTGAAGACAATTAATGGCAGATGCATGGAAGGTTGGCGTCATTGTAGTCGGCGGAAATTAAATGTGCAGCTCAACGGTTATATCATTGTGGCCATAAGTAGGCTTCTGGAAATAAGTCGAATAGGTTTTCCAGGGCAGTGAAGGCATCGAAAATGTCTGCAGGTGATGGAAAAGTAGCTTCTGCTACATTCTAATCTGCAATATCTTCAGAACAACTATCATCATCAATGCTACCTGCAACAACTAGGGCCTACTCCATCAAGACATCTCGGACTTAATCCAACATAAAAGATCCGAGTTTTTTTTAGCTACATTGTGCAGTCTAGACATGATTTCACTTCTCAACCTATAGAACGAGAGTGCTTTAATCTCAAGTGACAACTTTTTGCTGTTCGAAAGCTGTTTAGTACGGAGCGGGCATTGTCAAAACACTTACTGGATGCAAATGCACAACGAGACAAGAATAACATTGCACCCTGTGAATAGCCTACATCTAATTTCCATTTTGTCTATCTGTGCCTGAATAATGCTAATATACATGAACACAGACAATGTATGCTGCATACTTGTGCATAGCATGCGCTAAGCACAAATGCAGTCACAAGATGTAGGCCACTACATCTTGTGTAAAGGCACCGAAGTGGGTTGGCTCTGCATGGCTCTGCATAAGGAATCTTGATTTCCTCTACATCTGTCTAAAGTAGACCCACCTCAATAGGCTGCTAAGAAACACAAAACAAAGCCTACGTTGTTGTAATTTAACTTTAGGCCTAAGTAAGAACGCATATTTAATTTCATAACATTGATCAATATTGCTATACTTTACTTATAAGTCCACGTCCACAACGTTATTACAATTTACTTTCACTCAAACACAGATCAGTGGGTATAAACGTCTTCACATATATAGGCCTAAACTCAGCGAAGCTTATTCTGTGCTTGTAAGATTGACACAATTTACAAAAACATAATAAGTTGTAAAATGATAATAGTGAAAATAAAGTTAAAGTATAACAATGACAACGGAGAGATTAAGTCAAAGTAAGCTAATAACGGAGAGGCACAGTTATAAGTAAAATAATAACGAAGAGACTAGGCTAAAGTAAAAGTAATAACGAAGTGATTAAGCAAAAGTAAAATAATAATGAAGAAAGCTAAAGTAAAATAACAACGAAGAGATTAAGCTAAAGTAAATAATAGCTCCACTTATTTTTAATTTTTACCATGTAAATAAACTTTACTTACTTGAAAATAATAAAAATTTCATTCTCAGCATCACTTAGTCTCAGTACAATCTTAAAATTATGGCAACCCTAATTTGCGAAAAATGCCTGCCAACACATTCGGTTTTGGTTTTCTCAGTAAACTCCAGTTTTGCTACCTTTCACTCAGCGAGTCACATAAATATCGACATAATATCGTTTCGTCTTTGCATGCGCTCTGTGATTAGCTGTTCTTTATAAGGCTATTGTTCGGGCCACTCTGCATTGTCTGCAACTCGGAAGAGATGCGAATGGAAGGACAATTCGGTCGCGAAGGTTTATATGCCAAGGCGCTGGACAATGTAATTCTCTGCAAATCCATTTCGACTTTGGCCAGCGACATAGATTAGGCTTAGCCTATATATATAATGTCATTACTGTTGGCTGTGATCTGGAGAGTATAAGAGGACCGACGAAAGAGACCTAATTCAATTTGTTTTCTCTTCTGACTGCCAGGTGACCAGGGTCGTCGGCCTTTGCTGTGTTCCCAATTTATTGACCGACCGTTTACATTTTGATTATGAGCATAATCGATTTTCCTATTGGAAGTGCGCCTTGTTCCAGCACCAGAAAAGTCGGTAGGTTAGTTGGGATCAATCGTCCGGTTAGTCCTATAATAAGCTTCGAGTCTGTTTTCATTAGATTGGAGCCATATCGGTTACCTATAGAAGATTGGTTCACGTTGCAATAGAATTGATTTAGAATGGATTTTGTAAAATAATTTATATTAAAATAGATTAATATTGTGCTTAGTAAGTTTCTATAGCGATTGCATTGGATAACACTAGTTAACATTTGACTGTTTGGTGTTTGTTTATAATGAGATTGAATAATTGGCCATTTTAGACTTTAACGACGAAAGCGCACTAAAAGCGACTGGGAAACCAATGCAGCTCGTAGTTAAAGAACCAGACGACACAGTCTAGATTATGATTCATTGTATTCTTTACTCTAGATTGTATTGTAAATATCTGGTCCGAACTACATGTAAAGGTGGCTTTATGTAATTGGTTCTATTTAAATGGTCTAAGAGAATTTGAAGCAAAGGTAGATCATCTTAGAGATAATTAAATGAATTTGGAAGAGTGCAATGGCTTGTCCTCGTCTTTACTATAGATTGCATTAGACAATCATCTCTGGTCAGTGGTTTTGACTACAATCGGTGCTAGTTGATTGACACTAATGAGAATAATGGACTCTATTGAAGCAGGGAAAGATCATTTCAGATCAAATGAAGTGCAAGAGGAATTACCTGAGGTAATCCAATCCTCTTTAGCGTCGTGATCATAATCATCACAAAGTATCAATGGATGGTCGCTTCAAACGAGAGATCGAATTGAAGAAAGAATCGTGACCTGTTTGAGAAGCAGAGTCGAATGATGCTATCTACTACGGTCGATTGAAATGACTGACCTGCGGGAGACTGAAGACTGCGCTGAGAACGTACGATGTATAGATGAGGATTCGGACGCGAGACCTGGAGTTGCTTCGACCGAGAGGATAGAGAACGGCCATGCACCTGTCGAGGCCGATGACGACCGTGATGTACGTCGACAGATAGAGTCCGAACAGCTGGAGGTACTTGACCGTCTTGCAGGCCCAGCTGCCTGCGTACCATTGGACCGTCGACGCCCAGACGGCATCGCTGACGTTGCAGAAGAAAGCAACGATGAGATCGGAGATGGCGAGATGGACGATCAGAAGATTGATGCTGGACTTCTGGAATGGCCTGGCTCCCCGCGGTCCCTTGCATAGCTGCTTTATGGTCAGGGCATTGCCAGCGAATGAGATGACGAACAGGGCGCTCAGAATGGCCGTCTTGACGAGAGACATATCGTTGAACTCTGGTGGACTGATACTGGAGGTCAGATGGTGACCTGCAGAGGTCGGCTCCTCAGAGGAGAGGTCAGGTGTCGGCCATTCCTCTGTCACGTAACTTGTCATATCCAGCCAACTGCCGTCGTTCCGTTCAAGCGATGAAGTCATTGTTATACGTTGAACATTCAATCAGAAGGACTTAAACTAGACAACCACTAGGATCACAGTTATTATGACAAATGCTGCTTAAAGTTTAATCAGCAACAAATTGACCATTTGTACGGTGTAGGCTACGATTGTCTTCATTGCTCCTTTCTGGCCTCGTTCCTCTGTCGTTCTGTCTCTCTGTCTGTCTCAGATACGAAGCCAAACGCACCCCTGTCGTCAATGAAAGGAGACGATTTTGGCTCCACCTAGCGACGCTACGACGGTGACGACGCACAAAAAGAAAAGCGATGATACATGGCCGCAGCCACTAACACCGATGATAAAAGCAGCAGCAGCAGCAGCAGCAGCAGAAGAAGAAGAAGAAGAAGAAGAAGAAGAAGAAGAAGAAGAAGAAGAAGAAGAAGAAGAGGAGGAGGAGGAAGAAGAAGAAGAAGAAGAAGAAGAAGAAGAAGACTATGGCAACGACGAATACTAATGAATACCAGAATGTGGATGCTGGATGCGCGCTGCTGAGGCAGCAGATGATGTATTTCACGACCGATTCAGTAGCTTTCGAACTAGAATCACAGACGTCTATTATATACATTGTGACGATAAACGCATATATTATACATATATAAATGAGCACGTGCAAGTGCATGTTAAAAATACTGATATTGCACCAGTTTGAAAGACTTCGAATCCACTGATCAGTGACGCTGTGTCTGAAAGAGTCGCGCCTTCACCAAACACGTTGAAAACCAGTTAGTCAATAAAATTATGAGTGTCACTTTCCTTGTTCTTTGTGACCTAACTCAACTTTATTTTCTACTTCTACTTATAAGTATCTCATCTATGGTAGTACGTGGCTATCAATTCACATTGACACTGTCCCATGATTTGAAATATTTCTTCTCTCTTTTTAAAACACAAGAAACCAGTATTAAACTTCAACTCTATCTTTTAGACACCGTCAGCATAAATCGATTATCATATTATATATTATACACTGTTCAAATTTCAAATCGGTTAACATCAGCAGCTTAGTTTTCGCGCCACATGTGCATCGCATACATTAGCTAATTAACTATGCAAGGCCGCTGCGCTCAGCACCTGTTCAGCCAAGCGCATACACTGACGCATTATGCAAACATCTATACACAGAAAACAAGTTCACAATGAGCACTTTCTGTAGACAAGTATTACTGTATTACAGTAACATTCAATTCATAGAATTGTCTGGCTAATAAAAGCAGGAAGGGCTTGTATCGACAGGGCATGGAATAGCTCCTTAGTAAATGAAGGTGAAGAATTTAATTCCTATTGGAAGCATAAATCGAACTACAATATTATATCGATCGACTCAATTATTGACACACAAACATACATCAGCATCAACATTTAGGAAGTATAACATAACGATAACAGATACAATCTATCGGTAACTTTTTCCCATCGGGTTATTACTAGGCCTACATGTGCTGGTATACATGTGTACACTGACAGCCTACTGTACATACAACTAACAAAAAAGTTATTTGATCTGAGCTTGTTTCTTAAATCTTCAGGAAGGGAATTTCATACTGACGCGCCAGAGCATTTAATGGAATATGTCTTAGTTGAAGTTAGTTCTTACATTAGCACCAAGGTACATGTATTTGTCAGATTCTCCTTGGTATTTTGACAATGTACTTCAGATCCAAGGTAAACAAATTTGTCAGAAATGTCAAAATATACCGAAACATGAACAGACTTTTTATTTGTAGTTTAGTTAAATCTCGTAACTGCAATGTTATGTGCTTTAGAAATGCAAATTGTGTGCAGGAGAGCCAGTACAAATTCAAAATAACACGGATAGCAAGTTTCTGAGGAATTACCAATGCTTTTAAGCGAGAGGGATAGTTAGAACCTCATGAGATATTGCAGTAAGACAAGTACGAGAATATTATGGCGTAATATAAACTTATCAAAGACGTTTTTGACAAACACGATACAAGACTAATGTTTTTTGCAATCTTTTAAAAAATAAATTATGATTTATGTGGCCCTCCATGTCAAATATCGATTCTGATATACACCATAAAACTAGGAAGACGTCACTTGACTAATACATTCTTCCATCCATGATAATCTTATAATCATACGTGAGAGGTGATTTACGATGGGAACGGAATACAGTAAAATTGGTCTTTTCAATATTGACTTTATACGAAGCACAGATTGACTGAAGCTCATAATTAGCTCTTTTGAACAGGGACTTCAAGGATTTCTCCGACAAAAAGGCACTGGTATCATTAGGGACCTACACGCACACTAGCGCGACCGCGTCAAGGGATTTACATCAAACGTTAGTTGTCTACGAAGAATGCGAAGAATGCGAAGAAGAAGAATGCGAAGAAGAAGAAAAAGAAGAATGCGAAGAAGAAGAAGAATACGAAGAAGAAGAAGAAGAAGAAGAAGAAGAATGCGAAGAAGAAGAATGCGAAGAAGAATGCGAAAAAGAATGAGAAGATGAATGCGAAGAAGAATGCGAAGCGAAGAGGGAGAGGGAGAGGGAGAGGGAGAGGGAGAGGCAGAGGCAGAGGCAGAGGCAGAGGCAGAGGGAAAAGAGGAGGAGGAGCAGGAGCAGGAGGAGGAGGAGGAGGAGGAGGAGGAGGAGGAGAAGGAAGGTCAGTGCCTTAAGCTAGCCGTGAGGCAGCCATGGGTATGAAGTGTTAGCGACTTCATTTTCTTAGCCACGGCGTAAGATGCGTGTGGCCAATCCTCTCCCTCACCGTCTCATCTTTCCACCGACAGTATACGGTCAGTGTACTCATTATAGCTGAGTTGGCTAGGGGGTGCTGGTGGTACAGAAATCTCGAACCAAATATTCTGCCCGTAGTTTGTCTATGACCACCCACTAAATGTATACCCAAATACTACTGAAAGCAGTCAACCCAGTTAATGGGGTGCGCACCAAGTTACAGCGGATCAGTTGACTAAGGGCACGTGTTATGAAACTGTGTACGATGAAACTTAGCATAGTTTAACGTAAGTAAAGTGCAAGCATGGTTGCATAGCAAACATTCAGAAATATACTTGAACACCATATGTTTAGCGAAGGTGATAACAAGAGCAGAGAGAGAGAGAGAGAGAGAGAGAGAGAGAGAGACAGACAGACAGACAGACAGACAGACAGACAGACAGACAGACAGACAGACAGACAGACAGACAGACAGAGAGACAGAGACACAGACACAGACAGACACAGACACAGACAGAGACACAGACAGAGACACAGACAGAGACACAGACACAGACACAGACACAGAGACACAGAGACACAGAGACACAGAGACACAGAGACAGAGACAGAGACAGACATAGAGAGACAGAGAGAGACAGAGAGAGAGAGAGACAGAGACAGAGACAGAGACAGAGACAGAGACAGATACAGACAGACAGACATAGACACCCCAACAGCAAGGTCATATGGTGAACATGTGGTAACCATATGACAATTTTGCCCATATGGGCTCTATATGGCTAACGTATGGTATATCCATATGGTGTATGTCACATGCATACCATACAAAATCTACATTATAAATGCATACAAAAATTGCAAAAAAGTGTCAGAATATCAAGTCTCATAGGCCTAGAGGTGTCGTTGCTAATGAAGGAATACTAATCCAAATCAAAGTTATGAGCAGCCAGGCTTTAGAGAAGCAATATAGACGCACATGTCGATCTCCGACTGATGCTATTGCAACAATGGAGATTTGCCGATACGGGCCAAGGCCCAAGCGGTGTTTACTGAATTTCGCGCGCACACGCACACACCACACACACACCACACACACACACACACACACACACACACACACACACACACACACACACACACACATACACCTTAAACTGGTATATAGCCCATAGACTAATTTTATTGCAAGACACTGGCACACAATTGTTTGTGACGTTGCATGCTCGTCGGCAGCGCACCTTCATGTTTCTGCAAAGTGCATCATTATTTTGAACTTCAAGACTTAGTGTTAGAAGGTCCCCAAGTAGGCTACGGATAGTACCAGCCCTCTGAAACAACTGTAGGATCTGAGATGTCATATTGTGTATGCACTACCAGCCTATATGCTGGATTTCTTTTCTTGCATGATATTGGAATTCACAGGTTTTTTATGTAACCAGCTGACCTACACCATCTGTATGCCAAGATGGTTTGCCAATCAGTATTTCATATAGAAGGCAGATCTGTTAAACATCTAGATGCTATATAGTATGCATATGGCTTCTTTATGTAACAAGCTGACCTAAACCATTTGTATGTCACACAGATCCAAGATGGTTTGCCAATCAGTATTTCATATAGAAGGCAGATCTGTTAAACATCTAGATGCTATATAGTATGCATATGGCTTCTTTATGTAACAAGCTGACCTAAACCATTTGTATGTCACACAGATCGAAGATGGTTTGCCAATCAGTATTTCATATAGAAACATTATGTCCAGTGGCGACGTGGCACTCTACATACAAATTAGATAGGTAAAGTTTATACAAGAACTAAGCAATTGCAAAAGTAATTGATTTCAATAGGTTATTGTTAATATAATTTCAGTTAACTTTCAATCCTGTTGCTATGATTTCAGTAAACTTACTAATAAAGCACAAAATGCACAATAGCGGCCAATTAACTGGGTGGTCACAAGCAATTATAGACACCTGTCAGAGTCGATGCCTTTGCAGAGAATGTCGTTTCCATTTGTAGAATTCAGGCGGTCGTTCTGAGGGGAAGTCCGCTCGAATTCGTCTTAGTTCGAGCCAACAACTATCGTGGTCCAGTCCAAGCAGTCGACTCGATGGACGAAGCCCAAGCTTACCTACGCTCCAACTACGACGCTGCTCTTCTCAGCTCAGCCGGAGTAGCCGATCACTTGGCTGCACAGGTAAACGAGAGACAAAGCCGCAGATATTTTCATAGTAGTGAAGTGAAGACTGTGAAGGTAAGTCATTCGAGTTCGAAGATCAGCCAGTTACTTGGATGGGATGATACGATGAAAGAAGATAATTATAAAAGCATATAGCGATCTATCGATCAAACGACGAAAAAGAAAGTAAAATTAGAGACTTAAACAGTCAACAACAAATTGGCAATATATAGCAGGATGCAGGAAACTTAGGAATTGTCGGCTACTGTTTTGACTATTGTAGCCTATATCGCAAATTAAGGAAGATTTTGCCTTTTTCGGATGTCTGTAGTAAGAAATTTATGAATGACACTTTTGACACATCATCGTCACACATACGGTGTGTTACAGTAAGGTTTATAAGGCCCTCAGCCTTATGTTTCCGATATCATTTAAAAATCAGCTTTTTATATCCTAACTTGATTCCTGACAAAATTTACTTTGGTAAGTTACCAGGAATAAAACCTATTTTAATAAACAATATATTGTGTAAAATAACTTAAGCGAATATCAGTTCAGGCGGTCGATGACTATAATGAATAGCGAGGTGATTGGAATGTAGGCATCGGAAGACCTGCAGTCTACCTGTGCAAAGAAGATTCCAGGTACATCGCCTCTGTTCTACGCCTTCTTTGGACGCGATTCGAAGCTCATCGACCAACTGAACGAAGTCATCGTCCAACTGATGTCCAGTGATGTCCTTCTTTCCATCTATTCCAAGTACTTCTCCTCCATTCGTCAATGTCTGTGGTAGTCTCTCCACCTCTATTCCTCTCAGGTGGACCTAGGTCGGGACCGGTACATGGACAATCGAAAGTAGCGATGGTAAAAGTGCATATTGTGCAATTTACCTGGACTTAATAAATATGTTCTTAACAGAAGCAAAATGTGTACTTTTCTGGACTTAATAAAATATGTTCTTATAGGAAATGTCTGAAATGTTTTGCGTTATAGACCTGTGTGTGTGTGTTTGTGTGTGTGCGTGTGTGTGTGTTTGTGCGCGCGCACATGTGCGCGTGCGTGTGTGTGTGTGTGTGTTTGTGTGTGTGTGTGTGTGTGGATGTGTGTGCCATAATAGGAACCGCTAGAAGGTCTCATAATAAGAACAGCTAGAAGGTCTCATTAAGTCGTGGCGCCCAGACCGCCATGTTCATTGACCCCACCACCATTGTGCCACTGACCAGCTATGGGTCCAGTGTGAGCCCGTGCTCAGCCCAACGAACGTGGCTGTCAGAAGCCCAATGCAGTACATAGACTCGCAACGGAAACTGTGTAGGCAAGATGCAATCATATTAGGGAGAGGGAAAAGATTGATTCACATCAGACCCTATAGACTCAGAATTATCTATCATGATGGACGAGTCCTGTGGCCGGATGGCCCGTATATGCTGACCCGGTTAATCTCTTTAAACAACTTTGTTGTATTGCTATCGATCGGTTCTACAACTCTACCTAACAATAACAGTCCAGATATTTGTTGATCGACGAATGCAATAAGTGTTGGTATGGAGGTCATATAGTAATGAACAAAATTAGGTCGGCTGTTTTAAATATAATACCTTAATAATTATGAACCACAAAATTATATAAGGCATATTTAACTCTGAATTCTCTGTTCGATGGACAGACAGACCATAATTATTATAGCATTAAAACACAGTCTCAATAGCGTGCCTCATATAATAGGCTAACAATCAGTGGATGATCGCATTCTTTGAGAATTAATTCAAAGCACAGAAAACTCTGTTAGGAGTCACAAGCATTTGTTGCTATCGCTAGGAAAAGCTTTGCTCATCACCTATCCACTCCTGCTCTTCCAATCCAAGACGCCTCTGGAAAGCCGTTAGCCCTCCACTTCTCCACTACCAAGACACCCTCTGCCTCCATCACCGATACTTCTGCTCATTTTCCCTTTCGCTTCTTGCACTCCCTTCTTCATCTTGTTCTAGCACTGAACCAGGGCCAACATATCAATCCCATTCCTTCTGCCTCTCAGTCTTCCCTCCTAGCTCTTCTTCCAGACTCTGAATCAGGAGTGTCACGCCTTCTAAATAATGTAAATTTGATCCTATTCCCCCTTTTCTCTTCTCAAAGATTGCGCCTTGATCTGTCATCGTTCCTGTAATCACCGAAGCAATCTCTCAGTAGTTATATAAGTAAGAGTTGTATGGTGGTGCAGCACTTGAACTTCAGACTGTTGTCAGTTGATGCAGCACGCAAAGACCTGTTCGCGACCAAAGCTACGTTGCCAAGTCTTCCTCCCGCATGTGATGCGCTAGTCCTAACCCTCTTCGAGTTATATACCAAGGTGGGCATATTATAATTATGGGGTCAGGCAGACAGTATCATAACTGACATGCTATCTCCAGCTCATTGAGATGGGCAAAGCGAGGTGAGGTGTGGACTCCACAGTGGACCACATAACCAGCAGTTTGGCGGGCTTACAAGTAGAAAACTATTTAAATGTGGGTGCAAGGAAGGTTGTACGTCAAATAGATGCTCTTGTAAATGTGCTGGTGAACCAGGCACACTGACGTGTTCCAACAGTTACTGTAGAGGGAAATGTTCGAATCCTAGATAAGGAACTAATTTCTTACTTTTTTACGAAAGAATGTAAGATAAACTATGACTAATAGCTATAGACCCTATGTGTTAGAAATCCATGGAAGACTCTTATAATCAAAACTCTTAGAGACCATCCACAGTAATGAGGAAAGATGCCACAAAGAAATTGGAAAACAACTTAAACAAGCACTGAGTGCAGAAAGTATTTATTTGTTTCTTTTTTAAAAACAATTTCGCCGTTTTGCAATAAATTGACCTTCTTTGGCTTCATTTTGATGTCTTATGATAATGATTCTAAGTGAACTAGAAGCCGATATTGAATAATCTCAATTTCGGTCGGCCATTTTGAAAAAAGCCGCCATCTTGAATTCTAATGGGAATTTCGAATACCTACCCTTCCTAAAATGTTCTCTTAGGTTCCAACTACAACTGTGCAAAGCGGCAATCCGTGTTCAAAAAGTTCAGTATACATTCGTGTACCGCCTGCACTATCTGTGAAAGAGAGCATGCGGATCGCGGTTCGCTTCCCGATGCTAGCTTATTTTCAGAGAATTAAATCTCGGGCTAATTGTAATTGTAATTGTAATTGTAATCGAACATTTATATAGCACCGCTCAAAAATCAGCAGCGCTCTCGACCTGCGTCAGTGCCTGCGTCAGACAAGACAAGGGCTAGCACGGTCCTTGAACGGGGACCTTACATGGCGTGGCGTCCATTCAAACGGGCGAGCGGTGGTGAAGGATCTCATCCGGTCAATTCAATGAAAAATGAGCAGGGTCGAGGCCATATACGGTCGATATATAAAACGCGAAACATTTACATTTACTGCAATTTCCTTTTTCTCAATCTTGAATTCACCCAACTAAAGCCTTTAGTTGGGGTCTAAAGCGTCTGCAGCTCATCCAAACTCATTAGCCAGAGCCGTCACCAGAACGCCCAAGCAACATCATATCACTCCCATCCTCAAATAACTCCATTGGTTAAAAATCCCAGAGCGAATTCACTTCAAAGTCCTATCACTAACCTACAAGTCCCTACAATACTTCAAGCCCAGATATCTTCGCGACCTCTTCACCATCCAGCCAACCCGCTCTACTCTACCTGCTCATCATCCGTTCTCACTCTTTTTCGAACTCCGGTCACTGCTCATCTCAAGTTGTCCAAGCGAGCCATATCCAACACTGCACCACGTCTCTGGAACGATCTACCTCCTGAATTCCGCACTTTTTCGGTTCCTCCACCATCATCGCCAATCACCTACCATCATCTGCCTCAGGCTCCTCTATCCATCACCCCCCAAGACTTTTGCTTCTCATTTGAGGCTATCGATCGATCGATCTCCTTGGTCGATCGCCTAGCAAGGGTCTGGTCGATCGGTAAATCGATCGCGCTCGATAAGTTAGACTCCAAGTGCAACCTGGAGCCAGACCATTATTTTATTTATCTAATCTACTTTACTTGTGAGAGTTCAGGCTAGGATCGATAGTTCTATACAACATTGCATCGACAAGCAGAGGAGGCTCATAGACGGTTAATAAGTGTTGCATATACACTGTAGGCTTGCTCTTGCATTTAATGGACAGCTAGGCTATATAATATGCAGCTAAACGAATGCAATACACAAAATACGCTGTATAGTGTACAGTGTACACAGAAGGTTCCGAGGTCGACCACGCACCGATCGCCTAATCAATCCAGCGGGATCGATTTTCAAATCGCCTTCTATTTTCAAATGATCATGCTCTGCCCAAGACTTTCCACTCGAAACTGAAGTCTCTCCTCTTCAAGAACTCCTATGCCGACTCAACTGATCATCTACCTTCCAAGTCTCGACCTAAACGACACCCACCTTAGCAGCTACTCTGACCCCTCTGATCCACTGGAAACCGGACTCGGACCTCCTTCGGACCACTCTCTCGGACAACCCTTCTGACTAGACGCAGCGTTCGTGAATAGGCTGATACCCTGCGCTTGGCTTTCGAGTGACGTTTTAGAAGTTTGGAGATTACGATTACGATTACGACTGTTATTGTTAGGTAGAGTTGTAGAACCGATCGATAACAATACAACAAATCGTAATCGTAAACTCGATATTTCTACAGCGCCCACAAAAGCGAAGTCGCGGGAACCACCTTATTCACAGGCGCTTAACCAAAACAGAATCGATAGGCAGAGGGTCAAAATCCAGAGAGTCAGACGGCTAAGGTGGATGATGCTTAGAGTTGAAATGGCGAGGAAGGTGAGGGGAGGAGCAGGAATCGGGATAGGATTTGTGAAAAAGCAGTGTCTTCAGTTTTGAGTGGAAGACCTGTGGATAGATAGCAAGAGGTGAGGTTTTGGTGAGTTCATATATGATGGATCGGATATTTGTCGTAGCACAGGCGGGAGTTTGTTCCAAAGAGGCGGGATAGCTATGGCGATGGAACGATTTGCAAATTTAAGCGATGAGGTGACGGAAGGGCGGAGCAGTGTGATGGTGGAAGATGAACGGGTTGAACGAAGAGGTTGGACCGAGAACAACTGACGGAGATACGAGGGCTGAGAGGATTGAAGTGTATAATTGTAGGTGAGGGATAGGACTTTATATTCAAAGTTGTTTTAATAGTTGAATCGGGTCAGCATATACGAGCATCCGGCCACAGGATTCGTCCATCATGATGGCTAATTCGAAGTCTATAGGGCCTGATGTGAATCAATCTTTTTTCTTTCCTGAATATGATTGCATCTTGCCTACACAGTTTCCGTTGCGAGTGTATGTACTGCATTGGGCTTCTGACAGCCACGTTCGTTGGGCTGAGCACGGGCTCACACTGGACCCATAGCTGGTCAGTGGCATAATGGTGGTGGGGTCAATGAACATGGCGGTCTGGGCGCCACGACTTAATGAGACCTTCTAGCGGTTCTTATTATGAGACCTTCTAGCGGTTCCTATTATGGCACACACATCCACACACACACACACACACGCACGCACGCACGCGCACATGTGCGCGCGCACAAACACACACACACGCACACACACAAACACACACACACAGGTCTATAACGCAAAACATTTCAGACATTTCCTATAAGAACATATTTTATTAAGTCCAGAAAAGTACACATTTTGCTTCTGTTAAGAACATATTTATTAAGTCCAGGTAAATTGCACAATATGCACTTTTACCATCGCTACTTTCGATTGTCCATGTACCGGTCCCGACCTAGGTCCACCTGAGAGGAATAGAGGTGGAGAGACTACCACAGACATTGACGAATGGAGGAGAAGTACTTGGAATAGATGGAAAGAAGGACATCACTGGACATCAGTTGGACGATGACTTCGTTCAGTTGGTCGATGAGCTTCGAATCGCGTCCAAAGAAGGCGTAGAACAGAGGCGATGTACCTGGAATCTTCTTTGCACAGGTAGACTGCAGGTCTTCCGATGCCTACATTCCAATCACCTCGCTATTCATTATAGTCATCGACCGCCTGAACTGATATTCGCTTAAGTTATTTTACACAATATATTGTTTATTAAAATAGGTTTTATTCCTGGTAACTTACCAAAGTAAATTTTGTCAGGAATCAAGTTAGGATATAAAAAGCTGATTTTTAAATGATATCGGAAACATAAGGCTGAGGGCCTTATAAACCTTACTGTAACACACCGTATGTGTGACGATGATGTGTCAAAAGTGTCATTCATAAATTTCTTACTACAGACATCCGAAAAAGGCAAAATCTTCCTTAATTTGCGATATAGGCTACAATAGTCAAAACAGTAGCGACAATTCCTAAGTTTCCTGCATCCTGCTATATATTGCCAATTTGTTGTTGACTGTTTAAGTCTCTAATTTTACTTTCTTTTTCGTCGTTTGATCGATAGATCGCTATATGCTTTTATAATTATCTTCTTTCATCGTATCATCCCATCCAAGTAACTGGCTGATCTTCGAACTCGAATGACTTACCTTCACAGTCTTCACTTCACTACTATGAAAATATCTGCGGCTTTGTCTCTCGTTTACCTGTGCAGCCAAGTGATCGGCTACTCCGGCTGAGCTGAGAAGAGCAGCGTCGTAGTTGGAGCGTAGGTAAGCTTGGGCTTCGTCCATCGAGTCGACTGCTTGGACTGGACCACGATAGTTGTTGGCTCGAACTAAGACGAATTCGAGCGGACTTCCCCTCAGAACGACCGCCTGAATGCTACAAATGGAAACGACATTCTCTGCAAAGGCATCGACTCTGACAGGTGTCTATAATTGCTTGTGACCACCCAGTTAATTGGCCGCTATTGTGCATTTTGTGCTTTATTAGTAAGTTTACTGAAATCATAGCAACAGGATTGAAAGTTAACTGAAATTATATTAACAATAACCTATTGAAATCAATTACTTTTGCAATTGCTTAGTTCTTGTATAAACTTTACCTATCTAATTTGTATGTAGAGTGCCACGTCGCCACTGGACATAATGTAGGCCTACTAGGAACTAATTGATAATAGCTTCTATATAATTTTACTCAACCTATCTTCTCGTTGCCTTACAGTTACAATGCTCTACGTTACCGACCGCTGCAGTGCGTGCAAGCTACCAGTTTCAACATACGAAAACAAGGGGATTAGCCCACTGTTTCCGCTAGGACAAACCTGAACGAGTTCTTTAAGAGATTACTAGTCGATGTCATCTGTTGAGCGACACACTGAATGATTTATTTCAAGGTCTTACCCGTCTCTGAGCTGGTGTGTCTCGTCATCCATGTTCTTTCCTTTCTTTGAAACAACTTTGACGCTAGTGTACATAGTTGGAGCGGAAAACTGGAGATGCTTTCCGTTCCATGGACTGAGCTCCAGCGACGGAACAACCAGACCGAAAGACACTTGCTACACAAAGTGAAGAAACAACTACTTTCTCAGTGTAGGCTATAGGCCTATATAATAAATTATACAGAGAAGACATACAAGTGCCAAATGTATCAAAGATAAGCTAACACACTTTATATATACGACATTTCCATGTCTAGAGTATTGCATTAGGCCTACACGTCAATGCGTCTACTCAAGACAGAGGCAGTTAACAAAGTTGTGGAAACGACAATGCTTTAGAGAGCGTTGTAGTTTTCATAACTTCCCAAACTCAGTTGCAAGTGTTAACGTCGTCGTCTTGAGATATAGGCTGTTGATGATGATTGCATAGCAGAGTCATCTATTTTCTTATAGCCAGTGATGTGGTCTCGAGACCGCGGTCTTGGTCTCGAGACCGTCTCGAGACCGAAAAAATGCGGTCTTGGTCTTGGTCTCGGTCTTGAATGTAACGGTCTTGGTCTTGGTCTTGAAAGGCGCGGTCTTGGTCTTGGTCTTAAAGGTGTGGTCTTGGTCTTGTGCGTCTGGTCTCGGTCAATCGCCTTTGGTCTTGGTCTTGCGCCTTTGGTTTGGCCTTTGGTGGGAACGAGAGTGGAGTATTTGTTAAATGGTGTCGATATTTCCGATAATTCAGGGATTTCTGAGATAGCTTCGAAGTCATGCGACGATCCGCCAAGGACAAAGCGAGAAGGGACCTGATCGTTGTTCGCTTCTTATCAGAAGCGACAAGAAAACGTTGAGACACAGTTAACCCTGACTTTTGGTGTTTTAGTGACTACAGTTAGGCTTACACTGATGCCGTTTCTCAAGGCAAAATCAGTAGTCGGGCAAACGTTGGAAATCAGGTATTTGGTGGGGAATTTTTCTCAAGGCCTACTGGCAAATGTTTTGTCTTCCGCAACACCTGCGCCTCTTGAGAGCGTGTTTAGTTGTAGTGTGCTCTTCATGAGACCTCGCAGTCTTGGGGACAAAAACTATTACTGTAAATATCATAGGCATCTGATTTGAATTATGGGAATATGTTACACTACAATTGTGAATTGCGTTTATGGTCTTGAGGCTTAGGTCTTGGTCCTGGACAATATGGTCTTGGTCTCGGTCTTGGTCTTGGACCACGTGGTCTTGGTCTCGGTCTTGGTCTTGGACCACGCGGTCTTGGTCTCGGTCTTGGTCTTGAACTACGCGGTCTTGGTCTTGGTCTTGGTCTTGAACCACGCGGTCTTGGTCTCGGTCTTGGTCTTGGAATTTTGGTCTCGTGCACAACACTGCTTATAGCCTACTTTACAAAACAGTCTGTGATTGCATTATGCAGCGATGAACGTTATAACAAGTTCTGTCGGACAGCTATTGGCGTAGGGTATTAAATCGTAGATTAGGCCTAATCAATCGAATTTTATTGTCTACTAAAATTGTGGGACCGTCTGAATTGTCGATGAACTGCATGGTTGCTGACACCAAAACTTGTCATCGATTGAATCTTATACGGTAGAGAAACTGATCGCTTGGCAGTTGCTAGGTTACTTACCCCGCTGCTGGATCTTGCCCTCGTCAGCAGCTGGGACCAGGTTTGCACGGGAACGATGTCATAGGAGAACTCGTTACCGTCGTGTATGTTAGCGTAACTCTCTGCAATTCGATTCATCAGATCAACCACGTATCCACTGCCATTCGCAAAGAGATATGGCTCTTCCTACACAGAACACAAGGCAACAACAATTTGTAGTAATACCATACTTACGGTACTTATTTACATCTACAAACACACGCAGACACGGCTAGATACTTTGAATGCTGCAGCTATCGGTTACCACAAATAGGTTTTTCTAATAGCAATTGTAACAGAACATTCGTATGGGCCATCAGCCCATCACGTCATCTCAGAGAAGGCCAACGCTGCTACATAGTAATTGAAAACTTGGAAACCGCCACTTCGAGGCGAATTGATCAGAGGAGATCCGAACCTGATGTTCCAGAACTACCTAGTGAGAAATAGTGCGGTCTTCAAGCGTTTGCGGAAAAGAAAAGGAGACAGAGATAGCAGCTGCCGTCGGAGTCCAGCCTGGAGGGCATTCCACGAGGCAAGGCCAGCAATTACAAAGCTGCGGTGGGGTGCAGCAACAGTTGAATTACCTGTTAATATGGAAACCTCACCTGTATGACAGCGATTCTGTACTTCGCGCTACTTGCACCTCCTATAAGACAACAAAACATTAGTCATTATTCTACTATTAAGTAACTGTAGGCTACTACGCCTAAATCACTTCGTAGACAGGTCTCACTATCGGTCTCTTTGTAATCACAGCGGACAATTTCAGAGTGTCAGAATGTGTGCGTAGATATAGACCTATGCATCAATGAATGCATTGGATTGTCGCTGCAATCGCTTCAAAATCGGAATGATAGCATATAAATCAGTGTATGTTTAGCTAATAAAACGTTTAAAATAAAATTGTACTTATTGTAATTAACTTTAATTAATTGAACGGCCTTCTGTTCTGTCTAGTTCGTGAATGCGCCTTACCCTGATTCGCCTCTTCGCTACGTGCTAATGGCCTCTCTCTTCTTTCTGCGTCCGACGATCCAAAACTGGTGCGTCTTGTAAACTTGTGATTCGTAAAGAGCCACCTAATTCATTGCGAAATGTTACGCTATCATTGGATATCTATTGTGTCATCGAAAAGATCACAAACCCCATAAATCAAAATAGCTAACTAACCATTGATACTATCCTAAACCAGATGTAGGCCTACATACTCGCAATTGTCTTATACTACATCACTTGACATTATCTGAAGTTGCATAAATCTTGACGCAAACATAGACTATATAATTATATACTGACCATCTTCATTTTTCGAAATTATCCCCCGCAAGATCAGACGTAAAGCATGTTGGAACTGTATGTGTAGGCTATAATAGTAGACTGTCGGCCTACTTACCTGATCGTTTAAGTTTAAGATCTGGGAAGAGAAAGGCATTGGCGGCGAAAGTGGTGAGCAGGAGGCTGAAGACGACTTTTGCGACGACGTAGGACATCTTCAATGCTGTCTGTAGAGTCGATTACAGGGTTCTTCGTCGGTCAGATGCAGCTGTTGGATTCTCTGTTGGTTGGTCGCTCTTATATAGGGGCCTACACAAACGATCACGGAAGTTTGCAGCAGAAGCCGTGTATCAAATGACTGAAGACGATGTATTTTAATCTTATGGAGATTAGCGACATAGAGCCGACCGATGCCCATTGGCGCTGCGCATGCAGTCTGACCAACCTAATTTGAAATACATGTAGAACTCTATCCAGTGCAACAGCCTACAGGCCTAGACAGAAAGTCAGAAACATGAACGAACGTAATCGATATTTGCATTCATTACACTGTGACATCATGGCATAATTGAATATACATAAGTTCTAAATGACGTTAGACACTGTAGGCACATGATAGGCTTATACATAAGCAGTATTAAGTTCCGGAAATTGATGTTGATATACAACTAACTATAATACTCCAAACCAAAGTACCTTCGCGTTCGAACTCTTTAGGCCTACCATACAGCCACTCCGCTCTAACCGATCATTCTCATGTCTCACTCTCTCCCGTCCACAGTCACTACTCACTTCAAGTTCTCCAAACGTTCCATATCTCACACTGCACCTCATCTCTGGAACGAACTTCCCTCTGAATTCCGCATATTCTCGGTTCCTCCCCCAGTAGGCCTACCGTCACTCACCCACCGTCATCTGCCTCAGGCTCCTCTACTCATCACCCCACAGGCTTTCCACTCCAAATTGAAGTCTCATCTCTTCAAGACTTCTATCCTAATCCATCCGATCCTTCGCCTTCCAAGCTCTCTCGACCTCAACGAAATCGCCGTAGCATGCAGCTGTTCCTCTCTCTCAGACTCTCTGGACTCTGTGGCAACCGGACTCGGTCCTCCATTGGACATCGACCTCTTAAAAACTCCTCTGCTATAGGAGCCTACGATGCACTTTCGTGAATAACCTGGTGCACGGCCTGCGCTTAGCTTAAGAGTACCGTACCACTCTAGAAATGTAAAGTTAACGGTTACGATTTTTGCGTAATAGGTAGGCCTTGTGAACAAATGAGTTAGGCCTACAAGTAAGCTTCTGCTATAATCCAGTTAATCTTCGTCGGTAGAGCGTTCCACACGGCGGACTATGAATAATAAACTCCACAGGGGCAATTAACGCCTTAGTCAAATCTTTGGAACCATAATATTATTAAGCTATTCGCCGGTGGCCAAACGTGAATATGACCGACCAAGAACTGTTGCAACCGGAACATAGAACCTCTGGAGAGCAGTGACGTAACTAGGATTTTTCGTATCGTTTGGGGAGGGGGACTGGGGGCTTTAAGCTAAGCCTTGAGCATGGCGAGTGCAGTAGCACGAACCTATAGTGAGGCCGGGGTGCTTGATTTATTTTGGGGCTTCAGCTTCGTTTGGGGGGTGGGTTTAAGACCCAAGCCCAACGCTAGTTATACATCCTTGCTGGAGAGATCGGACGGTACCAATCCGTAGGCCAACTGGCATTTATAAGCTATATTATATGGCCAGTAGGCCTACATAGTAAACTAGCTGTGTGGACAAGACAGCCACGATATCTGATAGGCGAATGCCTAATCAGATTCAATCCCTATGCTGACTGAGAATTATTGGTAGGCGAAGTAGGTCTACGAACTGCACAGAAGTGGGAAGAAGAGATTGAAGTTTGTGGTACAAGTACTGTGGTATCCGCATGATGCCTAATTTGGAGTAATCAAGTCGACATGAGACGAAGCAGTGACCGCTCTAGGGCATGCACAGTCTCCACGGCCAGCGAACAACGGACAGCTGTGCACTCGTACAGGCAAGCGCTATATATGGACGGTGTGGACGCCTATGATTTTGAACAAGATCATGATTTCTAGACAGACAATATAAACAAATTATGCCTGACAAGCATGGATGCTGATATCTGCACCCATCACCACCAAATGGTTGAAATCAGGAATTGATGATAATGATAATGACGAGAGCACCATACTGGAGTCCACTAGAAACAAGGGCATTTGCAAAAGACAATATGAGGCATGTGAGAAACTGATGACATGAATTTGTATGAAAGAAGTTAACCAAGTAGTCTCAGTTATTTCAACTGATTGTTCTTTTAAACATTAGTTTGTCCTTTAAATGCAAAATCACACATTTCTTTCAACCATAATGTATGTATATAAAAAAGGTTTATGCTAAAAGTTTCTGCCTGATTGGGCAGACTATCCAAAACTACATTCTTCATTGTTAAAAGCATCAATATAAAACAGCTTTCCGCTAAAAGAAATGGTCTCCAATAGTGAAATGACTACATTGAGATCTTTCTTTAAATACTGCACAGATAGATTATCCTGATACCGATCCAACTCACTTTTAAAACTGATGTTCAGAAAGTGTCTTAGAAACGTTCATGAGGCAGATACAGTATGTGCAACAGTCCTAAGAAGACAAATGTTTGTCAGCAATTGGTTATAATTGGAACCAGTTGCAGGTCTACGCTAAATGGTTGATTCAATTCGGTCCATGTTGCTGGATTGATCCTTGTCCTCTCTGTTCATGCCACGGTGACTGGCTGTCAAGTCACGACTTTCTAACTCTGAGTCATGACTGTCAAGACTGGTAGAGTCACTGTTGTCATTGTTCAGTGCACCTGACAGTGTAGCTGCCTCCTGAAGTCTCATCATAAGTGTCAACTGCATCCAAAATAAAAAGGAAATTGTTAAACCACAAAACACAATATAACACTGTTAATCATCACACAACTGCAGATTAAAAAGTGCATGGAACATACAACATCAAAGCACTAAAAAATTATCAACCAAATGTAAATAATTCTTGTGTAACGTATCTTGCTTATAGTAAGAAAGATTACATGAAACATTAACTAATCTATCACTATAAGTAGAGTGTTTTGAAGTGATGAATTTTTGTCAAGTGATGATCACTGGAATGATGGCTCTAAAGTCATTTGCTGTGAGTTTTGTCAGTGCTCTTCTGCTAGGCATTGCTAGTGAAGTGTCAGTTACTTACAAGCGGATCTTGTCCATCAGTTGATGACCCCATATCATTCTGATATGTTGCCTTAGATGAGGAAGCTGAAGCGCCAGATGCTGCTGCTGCTGCTCCGTGTGAGTCATATCCGACATCTTCTGGCCTCAGGTGCAACAGAGATGGCCAGTCTCGTTTCTGCATCCTTTCTGTCCATGGACTGCTCTGTATGACCCACTCTGTCGGATCCTCCCATTTCACTCTGTTACCATGCACCTGGATACAAACAGAAGAAGCGCATTAAGACCGCTTCACAAAGGCCATTCATTCAAAGACACGATTTATCCATACAAAGACATACAGCGATAAAACAAGAATAGTTGTACACTGTACAGGTGTTAATACCATTTATATGATTCAAACTAAAATTAAGATGCTCTTTTTTAAGGATCCAGTCTTAGTAAAATTAAAAATCATTTAGGTGAACATAGTGAGCACTTAGGATTAGTTTATCTTTAATCGGCAATATACAAATTGCTAATAAGTTTTAGATTACAATAAAGTGTAGGTGTTCAGTAATAGCTGTTTTACATGTGTCATTTGTAATGTGTTGGCATTATCACTTATTCTTACACTGTGAATTTCTTTATATGAATGCATCATCCATACATAAACATATACCTTACACTAACAATAAAAGTCTTTAGTCCTTATAGATAATGTTTTCCTCACCTGAAGTCCTTCACGAACAGCTTCCAGCAGGTATGGAATGATGGAATAATTCCAGAGATCTGCAAACCAGGTCTGTGATGTGACAATATCGATTGGACACGTCAAAAACAGTCTTGGACCTAAAGATAAATAAGTGCAATTCTGAGTTCGTATGGAGGCCGCGTACCATGAACAACAGATTTGGTAATTACTTGGATTTGTGATGATCCATGGAATAACATATCACCCGGTTACCAGTTAATGCTCTGTACTGTTTGTATAAGTTAATGAGTACTCATGCAACTTGGGAGGTTGAAAAGGGTCCAAAATGTTGGAATGCCATAATTGTGTTTGTGCTGAAACTACCCTGAAAAATAAAAGTTTAAGGAGTTTCTGTAGTGGCAAAAAGTCCCTTTACCTTTAACACTTTAACGATGAGCTGCATTGGTCTCCCACTCACTTCTAGTACACTCTCCACATTAAAGTGTCAAGATGTATTGTTTACCTTTAAGATGTACTGTTATGAGAAGTAGAACTTTAGAATACACTTGTTCCAGCTGATCACAGTAATTACAAGAAACTTTGTTCACAAAGCATCTGTTAATGTTGGTAAGAAGAGCCCCAGACCGAGTTCTAGATCTGAGTTTCTTTAGTTATGGTAGATAGAGAAATCGGGATTTGTTCATTTCATTGGTGTCCAAGCTGTTCTAACCAATGTCTTATGTGCTACCACATTACAGTACTGAATTATTAACTGATTCCTGCCTAGGTGAGTAAAAAGATGCACACATTACATACTGCTCATGGCAGGAATATGCTAAAATTTAAGTAAACTTAAAAAAATTCTTGGCTTATAAGCTTTAAATAATTCTCACCTATTGTAACATCCGAAGATGAATATGTTTCCAGAAACTTGTTAAGGTTTTGCCAGACTTTTGGCAGCCAAGCGGCAATTCTGGCCAGCTCTGGGTTCCTCATGCCACTGGCAACTTCTTCCTCGATCAGACGGCGCTGCAGGAAACGACCAAGAAATCCTCTGACTGGCTCCAGGTGACTCGGACAAAGCACCCAGCGGAAGTTGTGATGCAGTTGTAGGCTGCCAACGGTTGATCCAGTCTGAGTCATCGTCCCAATTATAAACGGACTAAACACCGACAACTTTTTCATTCAGCATCATTATCACATTTTACCATCATGTTAACTCTTCATCTCAGTAAGCCTCAAGATGTATGTATTATGACACTTAATATAGCACATTTTAAGTACCTCACAAAAGTGTTGTGTAGCAAAGTATCTACGTTATACTCTCACTAAGTTAATGTTGTTAGACTATGATGTAAGATAAACTTTATTGTTTGCCACCTGTTGAACATAAATCAATAGCAGAACATTTACATAGTTGGTCCATTTACCAAAACTGAAAACTTCCGTTTATTAGCACTGGCAACTTCTTGGAATAGTTTAAATGCTATGCCAAATAAAATGAAAACAATAATCAATTACCAGAGCTGAATATCAACACCAAGGAATGCATTGAACGCTTCTCCAAGTGAGCCAACATGCTGTAGGTTGTCTAGAATTATGACAATCGGCAGATGATTTGCAGCGTTCTCACAGTGATCAGCGATGTTGGACAGATACTGGCGAAGTTCTTTGCTTGACTTATGATCCACATTGAAAGTAACTATTGCATTTGAA
This sequence comes from Aporrectodea caliginosa, assembly GCA_020284085.1. Classification (NCBI taxonomy): domain Eukaryota; kingdom Metazoa; phylum Annelida; class Clitellata; order Crassiclitellata; family Lumbricidae; genus Aporrectodea; species Aporrectodea caliginosa. The sequence continues at coordinate 883,629 of JACEVL010000179.1, read as the reverse complement.
GTCCTTTCTTTCCCTGACCTAACAAAATGTTCAACATTTACAATAACTTCCTCTGCTCAACTCTAAACAACATTAATTCTACACTACATTAATTCTAAACTACATTAATTCTAAACAACATTAATTCTAAACTACATTAATTCTAAACAACACTAATTCTAAACTACATTAATTCTAAACCACATTAATTCTAAACTACGCTAATCTGGATCTCAACATCTTTTTAAATGGTTGAAACATGGCATCAAACTGCTTTGAGTGTCAGTGCCAGTAGTGTACTATATCTTTATATATATATATAATTTCGTTTATTGAAAATAGAAAGTTGACAGACCGCAACTTCTCACATAGAAGAAAAAAAAAAAGAAAAAAAAAAGATTAAGATTCATGAATCATTCTGGAAACACTCATCTTCTGATGTTACAATAACCAATGAAATGAACAAATGCCCATTTATCTATCTACCATAGCTAAAGAAAGTCAGATCTAGAACTCGGTCTGGGGCTCTTCTTACCAACATTAACAGATGCTTTGTGAACAAAGTTTCTTGTAATTACTGTGATCAGCTGGAACAAGTGTATTCCAAAGTTCTGGAATACACTTCTCACTGAATTGTGCTTCTCATAAGAGTACTTCAATGAATTCATTCAACTTAAAAACTAAACTAGGGATTAAAGCTAAGCCACCTAATGGTACAAAGGGATTCAGATTTCTGTACTACAATCATCCATGAACTTCAATTTAAGTGCCATTGAGTATCATAATAGGCTGAAAATTAGCTACTCAGCATATAATACTCAATGACTGAGCATCCTTCTAACAGGCTCTTAAAGATGCCATACGAATGCCTACATACAAGCACTTATACAGATGTATGACTGACGTGGCATGATGTGCACATATTGTATTACTTACACCTGAACAAGATGTTCAGCCAATTTCTGAGCAAGGTATGTTTTCCCAGTTCCACTCGGTCCACAAAGTATCATCCGACGATGTTCCATCAACAAGGAGATATATCTCTGCAGAATGCTCCTCGGAACCAATGTTTCAAATACAAGGGAATCGATGCTATTCTCATTTGATCCTGTGAAAAGAAAAATAACGTCTGGTCAGCTGAAATAAAATAAATTCTCCACAAATATGAGGCCTGAAATAATGTTGGGTACTGTTCGAAAGTGTCTAGGTAGCAGCAGTTGAAACAATATATGACACTGCAAAAACACCCATCTTTATGGAATAAGTAGCCCAACAACCAGAGAAAGGCTACGGAGCCGATGCCTCTTTCCTGTAAGTGCTTGAAAACCATTCTAGTCAATAGTGCTTTATTTTGTGAGGTTGGGAGCATCACTGAAGAGCTTCTCTGGAAAGTGGTTCCGTATAAATTGGTCATTACAGTTCAAATCAACACCCAGTCTATGCCTCCTCACCACCTGAAATGCTCACTCGCTCTCCTTAGAAACGTTCATCTGAAAATGAGGGTCAATTTAAGAGATATCTGGTTAGAACTCGTCACATACTCATACTGTAATAATGCCCAAACTGAATGCATATTCAGTACAATCAACAATTACCCAACTGAACAACCAGAACACCAAACTGATCAAATATGTTCAGCTGTTGCCGAGGAAAAGGAATTCAGTCTTAAAATAATTCAGAAGTTTATTACTAGTTCTCCAAGACTGAACATCACTGAAAGTAGAAGTGCAAGTAGTTCGAGTGTGAGATTAGAAAAGAAACGATGCGGAACAGTCATAGAAAAGGAATAGCTCTGTATTATCAGCACACATATAGTAGTTCAGACAGCTAGTGGAGTGGTACATAATGTAAACAGCAGCAGGTCCACTACATAACCTTGTGGAAGATCGACATTCAAGACAATGTATATATATTTCCTTTATTGAAACGTTAAGTTGACAAACCGCAACTTAGTACAGATAGATAGAAAGAAAAACAAATTACTAATATAGTCTAATTATCTGCTACGCCTGATCTAGAGGGATAAGATGCAAAAGTGGTTTGATATGAACAGATTGAATATGAGGGTGGAAGTAAGATGAGAACCAAGTGAGAGCAGAATCACAAAGATGTAACCAGTGTTTAAGCATTCAATGAGTTTATTAAGCATTCAATGAGTTTATTATGTGACTGTGAATGATAAGTAGTCCAATCTCAGGATGGTGATCGAAATTGACAGTAGAAATGGGAATTAGAGTTTGGACTCTCCTGCTACACTTCAATATAAAACTCTAGAGACTGTATTGTCATAAGAGAAACATACCTCGTAACACAATTACAATGGATGTATTGTCACCAACCAGATAACCACAGGGCAAGAGTTCTGGAACATTATGACCTGAAGAATACAATAAATTTGATATCAGAACACAGTAACTTCTGATATAGTGTACTAATGACAACACAGACTCTTAAATGATAAATCTCTAAAACAAAATCTTTCAAAGAAACTCAGTCACTCTGATGCATGATGTGTAAATTCGTTAACAATTATATTTGGATTTAGAATGATGGCGCAAAGTGTGAAATTGACAACTGACTGAAATCATTAAATCCAGAAGGAAACATTTTGGCTGGTGTTAGGGTTCGTGTGTTGCAAGTCCTGTTGCCTGTCTTCACTCCTCTTCTTTGACGCTCAGCAGCACACAAACTATGAACATGGTGTAGGCCTATGCTATCATCTCTGGATGGAAATCAACTGGGTGGCATTGCATGTCTGTTGGAGTTCATCAGTGACAATTCTTCTAGTTATCTACATACTGTTCACTCACTGATTAGCCTTTTGTTCTTAATGACCTCATATCATCTCAGCTGGCACAGGCAGCGCTTTGTGAGGTACATAAAAGCCACTATAATAAGTGTGGAGATAAATACATATATACATACTCAACTGTGTACCACCTTTATTTAAGTGCGTTGACTTCAAAACAGTGAACAGTTGATGCATTATGATGTCATCTGAGAAACTGACCTTTTGACCTCCTAATCTCTCCGATTCGGTAGTAGAGTATGCTACTTCCACTCAATCCCATGCTGGTTCCAGGCTCCAACCGACTCACGTACTCCTAAGAAATAGCAAAAGAAGAGAATAATCCAGGAATACAAGTAGTTATCAAATGCGAGGCCTCTCTGGCTGTTTCTATAAACTTCTTAGGACTTTCCTCTTTGACCAGGTTTGGGTCGGGAGCGCCTCTGAGTAGTTATCTTGAAGGGGCGCTATATAAATTTCATAGACAGATTTTAAATGCTACAGTATGAGCAATAGTGCATGTGGATGGATTAATGTCCAGAAGAAGTACTGCTCATTAACCCAATTCCTGTGCTCAGTTGTTAGTATCTTAAAACACATCATCGCAAGAGGTTAACAAACTGCATATCTACAGAGATCATTCCACACATTAACAACTCTGTTCATTCAAAAATACTTTCTTACATACAGTTTAAATATCTCTGTTTTTACAGCTTAACCAGAAGAGTTCATAATTTCTTCCAAATATCTAAATTTTATCTGAAGAAAATATATTTACCACTTAATTGAAGTAAATTGAACAGTGATAACTGTCATCATCCTCTGTATGATCAAAACCACTATCAATATTGAAACAGTTACTTTTATTTTGTTAAAAGAAATATTGAATGCATATTTCATATGGCATAATGTGTGAAAATACCTCTTCAATATAAATCTTCATGTTTTGCAGTAACTGCATTCAAGTGCACCTGTATTATAACCTACATATTTGTACTTATACCTGTCACCAAAAAACTTGTAGTTGTCACAAAAGTACTTTGAAACCTAAGTATATCACTGACATCTATTTTGAATGCTACAATGCTACATTGTGGGCTCATAAATGAGACGAGGATGACTGAAGTTAAACATGACAAGGTTTTTGGTATCGTTACCTTGAAGATGTGTCGAATGTTGCTGTCCAGTATTTCCCAGTTTGTGCGATTCGTTACTTCGACCGACCCGATCAAGACACGCGCTGGTTTGACCTAACAGAAATTGACGGTTTAATAGCAGACACAGTGTTGATATGAAATTAAATAGTAGTTAAAAGTTCTAAGGCACTGATACAAGGCTGCACAAGTAATTATACTTGTTGAAGAGAAAGTTTTGAAGTGCTCATCAGTAACAGTATTACGTCAGTCCCAACAACAACAACATCATACATGACAGACACGTGAAGCCCATATAACAATATTGCCGTATGGGCTTCATATCTCTTACCACATGCGAACATTTGTAGGACATATTATGGAGCCCACATGAGAATACTGTCATATGGGTTTCATGTGCCCTGCTCATTGGGGAGCAATTTGAACAGTCATCATCCCTGAAAAATTACTGCAAAGGCAACAGATCTTGGCAATCCACTTGTTTACATGTATGTATATATGTATATGTATGTATGTATGTATGCATCAAGGTATGAATCAACACACTTAACATAGCATTTTTTAAGTACCTCAAAAGTGCTGAAAACATGACTATCTAAGTGATCTACATGAATGTGTTTTTAAGTCAGTTGGTCCAGATGGACACACCTTTGTAGATCTTCCTCATCTGCTGTACATAATGATGTTATAAGAAAATTACAGAAACATTGCCACTTAGAGAGAACGTTCTCATTAAAATGAATAAGAAAAGAATAAAAGCCAAATGCAGAACTAAGTCAAATATGAAATCATAGGCACTGATAAGAATATTCGCTACAGAATCTTAAGTAGCCTAGAGTTAACATAAAATCAATGTTAGTAACTTCACTCTGTAATAAGAAAAGTGCAACTTCAAGTGTACCATAAATCAGACGTTGCATCTGTATAATCACAGTTAGAAATGAATATGATTTGTCACATTTTTAGTGAACTTTTACTATCAATCAGCTGGAGGCAGTAATCTCTGCCTCTTTCCATGCTAGGAAAACTCTGTAAAAACAGAGTAGAATCATTCATCCCTCTTAAAAAGAACAAAATGTATTGCCAACATTGTTTACCTTGCTTTTTTCGTGATTATGTCTCACAGAACCCATCTGTACAGCAATGTAGAACTTGCCACCATCTTTGTTTGTGGTATCCATAGCAATAGAATCTATTGAGAAATCATACAGCCATATTACAATGCACAATACAATTAGTCAGTCTAGACTCAAGAGACATCTTTCTCCCATCACAGAAGTTCCTATTCGCTTCTCACAAACTGATAGCTGATAAACTAATCAACTGAATCAAATCATAGCTTGATCTCAGTTGTGCTACTACCCCAATGAAAATAGCTGTTTCTTAATTGCGACATGCATCAAAAACATTTTATTAGTTAATCAAAGCATGCCAGTCATTGATTAGATTTCAGATTTAAAGTTCTTATATATTGAATATGCAATGCTATTATTATATATCACTTTTAAAGCATTATTGTTAACAAATTATAGTCTAATAAATCAAAATACATTTCATAGTAAAAGATAATTTATCAAGATTTATTAAGAATTTTAAAATAGCAGTTCAATATTTGCTACAATTTCAGCATTAAAGACAAACCGAAATTTGTGGGGCCACCAAGGTTGAGTTTCGATATTTGTGATGACTCAGCATTATTTGTTTCTCTTGAGATTTCACCCTTCAGCTCCATGATCTTCTGCATTCGATCATTTTCTGCCTTTAGAGAAATAATCTGACCCTGTGGGGAAGAATGCATCACAATCAGCATTAAGAAGAGCATTAAGAATATGACACTCCCAAACAGCTAATAAAGACATTGATCCATTTAACAGAGGCAGTCAGTTTGCACTGACTTACAAATCATGTACAGAAACTGAGGATAACCCTATTGTAGGCTAAACATCTGCATGTAAGCTATGACGTGAGTTGAGAGAAGTGACAAAATAAAACAATAGCAACAATTAATTAGCAATTACAGAGAATAAATCAATAATAATAATAATCTTTGTTTTTATTATTTCAAACTGACACACCACAGCATGATTACAATCCATAGTATGAACAAATGATCACAAGTTATTACAGGAGTTGCATATAACTGTTTTGGCAGCCATGCAAGGCGCCCACCATATCCTACTGCTCATTTTATCAACGCCATCTGGCAAAAGAAAGGCTGAATCGTCATTTGGGAGGGTAGCAGGAAGCAATCACGTGTCCATGCTGATCTTCTGCTCTTCGTGCCAGAGTGTTACCATTACCATAAACCCCTCCCAACAATTAATTAGCAATTACATCAATTAAACTATTGCAACAATTAATTAGTGATTACATCTGATAAAACGAAAGATAAAGAGAAAACAGCAAAAAACAATGGCAATTGCATCAGATAGAACAGTGGCAGATTGCTAAATGCATTTGCCTTTAAACTTCCACATCCTGGGTTCAAAACCTGGTGCATCACCTGAACTTGACAACTTCTTATGAAGACACGTCAGAGAAGGTTGACTGGTTGCTGTTTGTGCTTCAGCCGAAAGTCCTTTGACCGCAGGACCATGAGAGATGCTATTGACAGACTGGCAGACAATAAATAACTACTTGACCTTATACTAATGAAAGCAATAAACAAAGACTGAGCGTGAATCATTGTTTACAGAACGATAGACACCTTCATTCGATTCATTGTTTCCTTGAGCTGCTCCAACTGATGAGCAGAGGACAGAGCTTCCAACTGAATGTCGGTCAGCTTCAGGTCTTTTTCATGCAGCTGCTGCTGAAGCTTCATCACTGATTCAGCACCGATTCCTCCTCCAGCAGCAGTCACATCGCCACTTCCTCCTCTGCCATCGAATAAACATGATGCATTCAAATTCATGACACGAAATGAAGGAATTTGTGTGATTAAAACATCATGCAGCACTGGTTAATAATGCACATTGACATAATGCTAAATTAAATGTCACAAATGAAAGCACAAGCACAAGTTTGCATGTGATGCATGAAGGTGACTGGTCCACATATGCATGGTGAGGTGTTACGTAAGTGTGAGATTGTTCGAAGCATTCAGTGCTTGGTAGTAACGGAATGGAGATATGCAAGTTTGCACATTAGTGACATTAATGTCTGTGTGACAACGACCCGTTTGAACTTTGTCAATGACATGACTTAGCAAGGCATTTGCTAGATTCGGTGCTTTGAAGTTTGGGTTGACGACTTTGGTGCAGTTTTGCATGTCATTTTGTATAATAAGAAACAACAAAATTACAGACTATGTGTCTTCTTTTGCATTGTGCTACGTTATGAATCATGCAAATCAACACTATGAAGTGTGACCATTTAAGAACTTCAAAAGGTCGTCTGACAACTGGCAATTATTTTTTAATTACTTCAATTAATTATAATTTGGAACCTGGCCAAAGTTAAAAAAAATTAAAAATGGGTTTAACATTGCATTGGATTAGGTTAAAAAGTGAAGATTAAGTGCAGCCCCCCACCACATAGAAACACAGATTTAGGAAGACCACCTTACACAAGAATGACATCCTGAACAGAGGAGGCATCCAGAGAGCTGGACAAATGGGAACTACGTGCAGACGGAGATTTCTGTGCTGGAAAGTCGACTGGGATGACCACCGGATTGGTTTCACTGTCTATCCATGATTTCGATTTCTTGCGACCAAAAGCTTTTGTTATAGAACTCTTCAACTACAATATACAATAAATCAAGTGAAGATTTAAAATAAATTAAAAATCACACATAGTCATCTTTCAGCCTTTGTTCAAGCTGAGATAATCATTTGTAAACCTCCGACTTTAAGAAATGCTAACAGCTGCCTACAGTATCCTAAAAAGTAAAATTAAAATTCACGTCAACTTCATGACATCATCAAAATTATATGACACATGAAGAAGTCCTCTGTCTAGATAGATAATACATGAAAGAGACATTTTCGAACTATTTAACAATTTCAGATTTTTAGTTGGAATGTGATTCAGTAGAGAAATATTCAATATACAGAGTTCAATTTTGGAACAAGCGGCAATGAAATAAAGTAAAGAAGCAGACTGACAATGCCTTTAACTGCTGTGGCATCCAGTGTTTGAACCAAAGTCCATCATGCTGAGGTTGTAATAGGAGATTGTATAAAAAGTGAGCAACAGCCTTTCCATATTGTGCTCTAATTTTAGAAGATGGTCTTGTTGCTACTTCAACCAAACAATCCTATAACCCTAAACCCACAGCTCTGGCTATGGCACACAACAAAAATAAACAAGGAGCAAATTTACTTAAGTGTATATAATGTAGAATAACTCATTTGTCTTACCCAACTTTTCTTCTTGTGTTTCTTGTCTAGGCTGGCACTTGTTTCAGACTGACACTGACCAGCACTAGACAGACTGGTCAGACTGGACATGATGTCCACTGGACACTGACCAGCACCATGATCTCCTTTGTCTGAACCTAAACATTATGCAGTTAAAGACTTGCACCTAACAATTTTAAACATCAACACATTCGGATGCCTCCAAAAATTGATTACATAACTTTAAATTCAAAAGCTGAAATAAAATTTGTTATATTATATGGCAAGAGTAATGGTTTAAACCAACTTTTAATCCCCTAGAATAAAAGTGTTGACAATCAAGTTAACCTTGGTTTTGTGTCCAACATTTCTGTTAACATGAAATTAGCCAATTTATATGACATTCAGGTACTAGCAATGGTTAAATTCAGTTTTAGATATCAATTTCATGAAGAGATTGGCATTCACACTCGGGATGGATTAATATGACATTAATCATATTACATGATATCATATAGTATGATATAAGATTTGAAGATTTCTAAAGAGCTTTTTAGAAACCAACTTTCAAATCATATTGCTTATTGCACAATAAACATGCAGAGTGAAAACACTAACTACCAGACAAGAAGGCCCCAATGGCAGTGCAAAGCCAACTGTGTGTACAGGCATTTGTTTCTTCCAAAGCCCAAAGGAGCATACCGATCCTAAACTCCCAAGACCCAAGCCTTTGAGAAGCATATCAACTTGATCACCCGGTACCTAAATGAATAGAATGAGAAGAAAGAGCATTGTTTACCTGGTGATGACAGAAGTGTTGATGATTGCCTGCGCAGGAGATCTGAACCAAAGTGATTGTTACTCTGGATCTGAAGATGTTGAAGCATTGTCTTCAATTCATTCAGTTCAGCATCCTATGATTCAAAATGACAATCAATCTAAGATTCAAAACATCAGCAGCATTTGATTCTGGATAACAGCACCATTTGTTTTACAACCACGTCATCATACAGCTCATTCGTAGTCATTGCAATCGTTCACTTATTCGTTGCTTCACACAACAATGCCATAATAACAACGCACAGACTGTCCGGGAAGCAATAGGCAGATGCAGAAAGGCTCTTTTCCTGTGTTAACATCGTCCATTGTTTAACACAAAATATCAATCCAACTGAACTTTAAGTTTACTCATATCTTAACCATAACAAACAGAACTAAAATGACAATTGACACTTGTGTCAGCTAAAACAAAACAATCACACTCATTTAATCATTACAAATTTAAGCTCATTAAGTGAATGCATACATGGTTTATAAACACGTCCAACTTAGGCAGCATGAAAACATCAGCATCAAGTTCAACTGGTCCTGAGTCGACTAGTGAGAGCTGTAGTCGACAACGACTTGCATGTCCTACGTACCTTGTTTCCCTCATATTTTAGAGCCTATATAACTTGCAAACCAGACCGCATAACTTTAAACTCCCGGTTAAAGATGATACTAACTATATCCCCAGGATTCTCTACAGCTAATTATATCACTTCCATTACACCTACTTTCATCCTTATTGATACTGTTTGTAACTGATTGCGGTTTGTCATTCAGAACTGTTAAAGGAATATATATATATTCATGGAAAGTACAACACATTTTACGGAAGAGTCTGGTATTAGTTCACACACACACACACCTTCCATAATAATAATAATTGGCCGGTGATGGGGTAAACGCAAGTCAAGGTTAAGTAAATTTAAGTAGACAGAATAAAGCTACTCAGAGGCAGACAGACAGTTCCTGTGATACTCATTGGTCCATACATTACAAAGAAGAATCATTAAAGAGAGAAGCACCTTTTGCTCTGAAGTAGACATCAGTTTCTGCAGTCTACGTGTCATATTCGACAGACTCTGTTCAAACGCTGCTACAACATGACCCTGAACAAGAATGCACAAACACAGAGATTATATGAATGCCATGACAATTTTCTTTGTTCCATACTCATTGTCTTCACCTAAATGAGGCTACCACAATTTCTCGTGTTAGAGTTGCCATCATCACATCATTCCCATTATCCGCATCATCATTACCATTGCCGTCTTCATGATCAACAAGACATAAGACAGCAAAATGAAGAGGAAGACTAGGAAGATACCTCATTCTGGATTTTGTAATATTAAAGGCAATAGTGCATATAGCAACCATGTGTAATGGAACATTTTCAAACTATGATGTGTACAGTGAAGTGATTAAAATACTGATCAACTGATGAACTTAAGTGTTTAGCTCACATTTGTGCTCAGCTGAGTCGTCAAAGTGTTGATTTTCTCGTGTGCCATGTCGAGTTCCCGCTTTAATTTATAAATCTAAAACATCAATCATAAACTAATGCCTCAAAGTTCAGTTTCTGCAGGCAATCAAAAGAAAGGTTTGTTTGACTTTAACAACAATGGGACCTAGTTATTAGAAGCAATACATAGTGTTGCTAAACTTGAGAAGTCAGATTCATACTTTCCTTCTTACTAATTATAGAAAGGTTTTCCAGAATTTTTCAGGAAGTGACTTGCTGTTGCTTGTCTAACAGACAGAAATATTTTAATTGAATAACTATTTTATTTACAGGGAATGACTGACTATGAGAAGATAAAATTTATTTCTTCTGTAAAATCTTGGTGAAAGCCTAGATTCCTGTAGATTATCTAGTTCCTGTATCTGATCCACTGTCTAAATGTACAACACCCTTGCTCAAAGCCTTTTCTTTGTGGCTGTGTCTATCTCTTGCTGCCACTCTTCTACAAAGTTCTTATGGCATTCCACAGATAAGACAGATCAAATGCTGGAGATTCATTGCACCTATGCTAAGGTTATGAATCTCAAACAACAAAATACTATGAATGCAGTAACTACATCTCTTGTCTGGTACAACAGAACACATAAATAAACCTAACAGCATTTTAGTCAATAGACTTGCAAATAATATAAATATCAACAAAGCTCTTAAGAGAATCAAGCAGTCAGGTCTTGAAATACTCTTGAAGTCTGCCCAAGCAAAATATTTGTTCTTACTGGCATTTTGAAAGTGACTTATCTTCTTGCTCAAACACACTTTAAGACAAAGGTTGGGATGGCAAAAGTTTAACATAATGACAATTCGGAAAGGGTTTGGCAATGTATGATTGTTTAAAAGCACATCATTTAGAATAACTTGCGCACATACTTATAATAAGTGAAGAAGTATAATAAGTGAAGACGTAAAAATTTATAAATATGTATATATATTTATATGGAGCTACATCAATATAGCAAAATGTGTATATATTACCGGTACATATAATTTCTTTAGTATTTCTGAATTAAATCAGTATGAACCTCAAAGGCTACTAGTGAGAAAAGCCAATTAGGCGACACTAGTGTTTTGACATTTCCTTTGTTAATAAAACGTATTTTTCAACAGAGATCCCGAAACAACCACAGACTGAAATATAGAAAAGTAACGGTTTGTTCTTATCTTTGCAATATTTGGTTCTCTGTTGCAGCTTTTACACAACAGAACATGAAAGTCACCTGAGTGTCAGATGTTCTTAGCAGAATTTCATAGAATGATTTCAGTCAATCTATCTTACCTCTTGTGTTTGCTTTTCTTCAGCCTAAAATTAAACAGAAACTGAACCAGTTAATTGCTGGTACATTGACATCAGAAATGTCTTAAACTGAAGTAACAACATATTTTGCCCATTAGCTATCAAATGATACTATCTGACAAAATCAGTTCAAGAGATAGCAAATTATGGCTAGTCTGTTTACAGATTACATCATGTTTACAATGGTTTGATGATGACAATGATGATGATGATGGATGATAATGATAACTGATGATGATGATAACTCACAGTAGGTAGCAAGTAGAACATGCTAGTTGTAATAAATATCATCCAACAAATCATCATATAGAAAAGTAATTGTTTGCTGCCGTTGTTAGAAACTAATACAATGCTCAACAAACAATGGCAGAAGTAGTTGTTAAGAGGATCTTTTGAGATCAATATAACTTGGACTGCAGTTCATTGATTCAAACATAATACGTCAGTGTGTTACTGAGCAATTCCTGCTGGAATAACCACCTGGATAACCAAGCAACGCTATCAGTTCCAAAGACAAAAGCATCCGCCATCAAGTGTGAGTCACTTATCAGATATACAACACACTCTGGTTACCATCTGGCTTACTTTGATAAGGGTGCTAAGGAATTGCTATGCCTCTTTACCTTCTATTTTGAGCAACTGACAGAAGCTAGGTTTCAGACTGGAATTCGTGGCAGCAGATAAATAAAGAATAGATACTTTGTAAGCAACAGATTCTTGTAACAGATGCTATCTAGAAATCTGTCTAACATATGATAGCAAATGACTGTTCAGCAGATGATAACATGATATTTGTCGTTTTAAAAAACATGATGATCTATATATCAAATATAACCTCATACATATATTATAGACCTATGATATTATGTATATATATATATATATATACCACAGACATGAAATATCTAAAACAAGGACATGCAGCCTGTATCTACTCATAAATGCAGATAGCATCTTTAAGAACACGTTGAAAGTGCTTCTTGTGCACTTATGCCATTATTGCTATTATTAATGTGAAAGTTGCACAAAAATGTGAATCTAAGATGCAGTAAGTCAGCAGCCAGTCGATAACACAGTCAAACGGACCCAAACATTTGAAAAGCCAGTGAGAATGTTACTAAATTATACAAGTGTAGTTGAAATGCTGTGCACAGTTTCCAACAAATATTGCAGTATAGCATTTTAAGAATCACTATTAGAGCTGGTAGATGAAAATAAAGAGTAAGTTACTAACCACAGAATAAACAGAAGAAACATTGGATATCAGAGACAGCAGTGAACCATGAACTGAAATTAAAATCAGATAAAATTAAAAGTTATCAAATGATCCATTCACAGCAGAACAACCTATCAGATATTTATACAAGAAAGGAAAAATACAGGAATACTAGCTGTACTACAACGATAATAATTATGTTACTATATTATAAAATGCTATATTTAAGTCAAAACACTATCTATAGAAATTGAAGAGCTGATAATTTATTATTGCCATCATTATTTACAAATGATGGCAATTCTTGGAACTAAAATTCAATAACTGGTTAACATGAAAATCAAACTCAGAACAGACAGATAAGTTACAGCATTGAAATACGCATCGAAGTATGTCAAGATAGCTCAACACTTTAGCAACGAGCATGTACTAAAAGTGATTGGGAAACAAATGCTGTTCATCATCATAGTGTTAAATAATTCACTAAGTAATTCACTCAAACAGTCATTTATAATTGTAATTGTAATCGAACATTTATATAGCGCGGCTCAAAAATCAGCAGCGCTCTCGACCTGCGTCAGTGCCTGCGTCAGGAAACAGGAAAGTCTTAAGGCATCTACGGAACTGGGAAGGTGAGAGGGTTAGTAATTCAAGGCGAAGAGACTGGGGAAGAGAGTTTTTTTAATCCAATACTGCAAGCAATGAACCTATAAGATAAGATAGAATCTCACAGGAGCCAAGATCATATTAGAACATCCAGAAACTGCAGACATATCAATGCAAATCACAAGAAACATCAACACAAACTGAAAGAAAAATCAACACAGTCACAAGAAATAAAATGCAAATACCATCATCATCTCGGCACGAGAGAAGTCGCGGACTGGAAGGCCTTACAGCTCCTCCCAGACTGTCAGATGCCAGTCCACCACTTGTATTGGTCTTCGTGTTTGGAAACCCAGATAGAATCAGTTCATCGCTTGAAGTCAGATTCCTTGACCCAGCTGAGACTGGGGTAGAAATTAAACGACTGCTGCTGTGAGACACCCCCTCTCCAAGACAAGATGGCATGCTGCTCATCTCAGTGGTTGAATAATAGCCATTGTTCACAGCTGATGATGCTGTTGGCATTAAGCCTTGCATGCTTCCATTTCCCGGAATTGAACATCTCGATGTTGCCGGATGTGATTGGTGGTAACAGTTCATCAGTGCCTGTGGCAGGTAATACATACCACCACCACCACCACCAACTGCGGCTGATGTTGCACCCGATAGTGCATCTGTTGGGGCACTATTTTCATTCAGTTTTTGGTCACTGATGGAACATTTATCATGCAGACTTCTCTCCGTAAAATGTTTTTGTTTAACGTTGGCCATTTGATTTGAACAGAAAGGCCCTGATGACTGATTTCCTGGGTGCTCTGACCCATATCCAGCCTCAGCCAAAGGAATCTGGCACCCCTTAGAACCAACACGATCCCTCTCCACTGCCAAAGCTCTTGATGTATGTTTTTCATTCTCATGTACTCCAAAGGAAGACAGACCTTGGCCACTGTTCTTAGCTTTGGTACCAGTAGAAACTGACTGAAACCCTGATGACTGAAGTGCATTATACAGACCAGCAACACCTCCATGAACATCAGAGCACTCCTGTTTGGATCCTTGCAATGACAAATGCCTCACTGATTCCTTGTTTGTACGAGAGTCCTTTCTGAAACACTTATCCTGCTGTGAATTTTGTTCTACTGCTAAACAACCGGTTTCTCCCATACGCATGCCAGGAACCATTTTCATACCAAGGCCTGCTTTACCAGAAGTATACACTTGGTCCTGCATGAAAGAGGAACTGCTGCCCTTCGCCATCTTTCCGATTTTAGGTAGCGTTGCTCTTTCCACACTGCCACATTCAGCTGACAACTGACTGCTACTATTGCTTGGAATGCAGTATCTTTGCCAGTTCTCGTTTACAGCAACTGAACTTTGCTGTATATTTTTCCCAAGATGGCGGCTAACACCTTGACTATAGACAGAAGGATGAACCATTTTGGATCGAGATGACAGCTTTGGAGTTTGAGCCACTGAACTGTAATTGCTGCTTGGTACACTGTGCTCATTCAAACTAAAAAAACAACAAATGCCTATTATAGGAGACTGAGAGTTTAGGAAGTACAAACCTATAAGGCATCTGTTCTGATTTCTAAAAGCTACAAATGAAAATGAATTGCCCAGCAGTGTCTTGAGAAATCACCCATAGACAGAAGAGATAGCGATTGCTACGACTGAACAAAAGTGAAAGGAGGAAAGTCAGTTCAGAAACTGCTTACTGCAAAGTTAAGTGAAAAATCTATGAAAACTACATTATTGTCAGATGCATCAGGAACAGGTTATGGTAATGCAGTTCACTGTTGAAAGTGATATACATTATACATCATTATAGCAATAGGACAGGAAATAATGCTTTTTAAATCCTCTTACAGATCCAAAACAATAAATTATACAAAACATTAGGGCTGTCAACGGGCCCCCGGGCCCCCGTTCGAAGGACCCGGCCCGGGCCCTTAAATCAAGGCCCGAAAACCCGTCCGAATCAGCATATTATTTTAAGTAAATTTTAAAAGCTTAAATACAGACTTTCTGTCGCCTAAAACGCTGTGGATTTGAAGATGTGTTGGCCAGCTACAGTGGTGTATTAGTCATCGGCGCGGGGGTAGTTGGCAACTTGGCACCCGTACCTGTTTACTTGTCGGCTGGCTATACTAAGACCAGCCAAGCGTTGCAGCGCGTTGAGGTATTACTGCTATTACCAGACCTGTGCATCATGTGCTGCTAGAGCCTTGTGCCCCTCTTCAAATCTGCCGCCTTCGCAGTATACCCTGTATCGGCGACAGACCGCCGGCGAGTTTAAGCGTGAGAAAAAGACGAAAACCGTGCTATTTGTAGCTTTTGGACGACGGATGTAATCGAAGCGACAATTTCTATCCCACGCTTTCCTGTCGATCGGCGATACGAGGCGACGAACTAAGTGGACCGTGATCGAAGTATTAGTACCGAAAATCGCCGTTAGACACACGCCACAGGTCTTTCAATGTAATTAATTAAATCAAATTTTGTAACTTCGTTATACTGTGACTCAACACTTTTTGGCTTTCCTGAAGCGCTTTACCAATGACGGACTGACGGGCCTTCGGGCCCCCGTTGAAAATGAGCTCGGGTACCCGGGCCCCGTTTTTCTAACATTTTGACAGCCCTACAAAACATAATAAAAAACAGAACAAAACAATATGCTGAAAAAACATTCGCAGAAGAACTAGCTGGATTCAGACCAGGAAGAAACAAAATTTTACCAAATATTCACAGTGAGACAGATACCTTAAACATCACTGATCACTATTGGAAGGTCTTCATCAATGTCAAAGACTTCAAACAAGCATTTGACAGCATATGTTATGACGAATTACAGAGGGATGCAAAATGCAGGAATACCAGAGAAACTAATCAAAGTACTGTCGTTGTGTAGATGGTGATGCCATAGAAACTCAGACTTCATTGGATTGAATTTAAGATGGTTAGACGCCATCCTGTCTGAAATGTGCTTGATACACAGCACAACTCTCTGTTTCAGTTCACCGATTGTGAAGGTTCACATAAGAAGTAAAGCTGAGTATCGTCCACATAGCAGCAGTAAAAAAAGTCATGTGCTTGTATGATCCTCTCCACATTGGTCATATATATACCAGGTAATACAAAGAGGAGAGGGCCCAGGACTAATTCTTGAGAAACACCGCAGGTGACCAGCCTAGATGACATCTCCTCACTTGACAAATGGACAGATTGTGCAAGCCCTTCAAGTCAACTGAGCACTCTATCTTTGATTCCAAACAAGCGTGACAGTCAGTAAATAAAGATGTCATGGTCGACAGTGTCGAATGCAGCCGACATGTCAAGTAGTGACAAAAGTGCCATTTGATCTGAATCTATGGCAACAACTACGTCTGAGCACACTTTAAGAAGCACAGTCTTGGTGGAAATGGCCACGCCTGTAGGCAGACTGAAATCAAGGACAAAGGCGAGATTCAAACACTCGGTCAGCTGGTGGTTGGCAATACACTAAAGCACTTTTGAGACGAACGTACTATTTAGAGACCTGTCTCAAGTTCGCAGGATAGGATTCTTTGGTTCCAGCTCCTTTCCATTTGTATGGGAAATGACTGGCAGCAAAGGAATGGTTGAACATCTGAGCTATGAAATCTGCCAGCAGCGTAGCCACCTCCTTCATCAACCATGTTGGCAGTGTGTCAATATATTGTATTTGTATTGTATTTGAACACTTGTTATAGCGCCCCTACCAGATTTCCCATTCAGAGGCACTCCCGACTACTGCGCGAACGCTGAATCGGAGTTTCACGCCGAAGCGCATGAGCAATTGCGAGTGAAGGACTTGCCCAGGGTCCCTACGCTGGCGACTTTGAGGTGGATTCGAACCCGCAACCCTCCAGCTGCAAGGCACCGAACATACCCCTAAACCACCGCGCCCCAGTTGTATTGTGATGTGTTGTATTGTGTGTTGTATTGTACTCCACGTTTATAATGCGACCGAGCCACCCGCAGTAAAGATCCGAGAAATTAATCTCTGATAAACCGACCCGACCGGGAAGCGAACCCGGGGCGCTGGCGTGACGAGCAGGTTACCAGCCCACTCGGCCACTCAGGATCCTTAATATAGCACTGTCTCCGGTGATTCAACAACTTTAATGACGTCTTCCGTGGTAATAGGTCGCAGCTCGCACATGCCTGGTGTTGGGCAATTAGTAAATATTGCCTCACTTGCATCAGATGTAGATGTTCAGATGTCAGTGATTTTTGTTTCCATGTAATCATATTAAATAGGTAGCAGCAGAGAAAGACCCAGCCATGGCATAGCATTTTCGCCATTGCCAAGCAGCTGGTTCACTGACTGCCACACAGGATTCTGATTTGCCTGCTGACGTGATTTTGGATTTCCAGTAATGGGATAATTTCCTAGCCACAATAGCTAAGGTCAGGACTAGAAGCAGAGAGGATGAAGGACATTTTCAAGCTTTAGCGAAGCATAGGCTCAGTAAGCAAGTCACAAAGATGAGGATGCAGAGAATTCCAAATGATGGAATCAACCACTGTCAGTGAGTGCCACCCAAAGAAAGGCATTCACAAGAAACACTATACTTTCCAGAGAAAGTTACAATAAACTACAAGGTAAAAAGAAAGAATGGTAGGTAGGATGGCAAATGATTTACATTAGGGAACAACCGGGTAGACATTTTCTACCGGGTAGCAAATCCGAGTATTTGGATGTACTATTTGCCGGATCCGGGTACGAACCGAGTACCGTTTTTTACATGTAATAAAAAAAGATCAGCATAAACATTATTTTGTTTACCTGTAATAATGAACCAATTAGATATATATACAAATACGACAGCGACTGTAAGTCTCTATTAGTGTATTTTGTGACTTTTTGTCAATAAAAAAAAATTGAAAGCTTCAAGTCGAAACAAAAGTTACAAAACTCAAATAAAAATGGAAATAAAATTAATTTAACTAAAAAGATAGAATGTTCAAGCCCTAGAAGTGGACTAGAAGAAATAAACTGAAGTAATGGTAAATTGTTGCAGAAATTTAGTTCAGTTGTATAATTTATTTGTAAATTGTAACTATAATCTTGAGATTGATCGAATTCCAAAAATTGTAGGTATTTGCGTGGGTATTATTTGCTGAGGCGAATAGTTCCGAAAAACCCGATATCCGGCCGGGGCAAATGGCCGAAGCGATTTCCGGTTGTTCCCTAATTTACATGTGTTTGTTGCAGGAGAACCAAGCAAATACAATCACATACAGAAAGCTACTGCACAGTTGGATGAAAGTTAGAGAGATACATCAACAGCATATGGAGTAGATATGGTTTAGGAAAAAAGTAAGGAACAATGGAGCGAAAAAGAAGTGAGTTTGTTAGAACGCAAGCCCTAAGCATAACGTAACATGGTTTTTAAGTGCTTCAGAAGACATTTAAAAATCTCAGGAAATAGAGCATGGTTACAGATATGAGTAGGGAAGCCAGCATGCTGTGAAAGATTTGGCCATGAGCACAAGGAGGCATGAATTTACTGGTTGGATCACTAAAGTCAGGTACAAATTACAATAACAAAATCATTAGGTCTGATGACAGCAAAATAACAGAAGAGGCAAAATATTCATGTCACCTATGATCTGGTGAGTTAGAATCGAATAGCAGAATCAAGGAGTTTTACACAGGTGGTAGCCATGGTGAAAACGGGTGCTTTAGGTAATCAAGGTTTATTTAATCAAAACAAAACTTAAAACAGCAGAGAGAAACCAGATCTTTAATTACTTGGCATTGTTTAGGATGAGGTCATTAGGAATTGAGTGTTCTGGTAAAAATGATGTCTTCACTGAGGGAGAATTTCAGTTTAGCAGATGGATAGCGCCAATGGTCCATGGAAGGAGGAGTCCATGTCTGGACGGTTAGGACGGAGATGACAGATAATGTGCATGTTGAGAAGAGAAGGAATGGTGGGTGCACAGGAGATGTGGAGCCGCATTAAACAAATGAAGCAAGAATGCACAAGAACTTAACTTTACTGTATAGTTCTGGTGGTTAATGGGATCTGGGCAAATGACTGTACTGACAATAGATAAGTAGGGAGATCTATAGATCAATAACAATAACAAGAGGTGCTTAGATAAACAGTGAGGGAGGAAACAGATTTATGATATGACAGCAGGAAGCAAGGTAGCAATAAAGTTGTAGAGAAACGATTAATGGTGCTGCAAAGACTCAACAAAATGAATGGAACAGACTTAAGTGTTATGGCCAAAACATCGAGAAGAGGAACAAGGGGTCAACAGAAGCAAATAAAATAAGGAAACACAAAGAAAGATTGTCCCTGATAGAATGAAACTGTGTTTCACACATTAACTGTTCTGTCTAACTTCACCTTCAAGCATGCATAAAATCAATATTGGGTTAATATTGTATTGTACTGTATTGTAACTAAAGATTTATATAGCGCCTCTCTCAGAATAACTATTCAGAAGCGCTCTCAGCACGAAAACCCCGGGGGAAAAGAAACGTCTTTAAAGAATAGAGGCTAGAACAGAAATTGGTTATTGACTGAACAAATATTGTTTGTTTCTTCAAATTTCACACAGCTGCACTTAACCAGCAGCTGCTGTCTTAGTTTAAAGCAATGCATTGCAATTGCTGATAAGCAATGTAGAGAAAACTGGTACAATACTTCTCCATCAATGCAGCTTAATATTTGTCATTGATGAATTCAACCTAAATAATTTATGAAGAACTGCAAGACTTGTACCATTTGTCACGGCTCAGAATGAGTGCTTGTGATGCCACAGATGAAACAACTGTGAGTTACGAACCTTTAACTGTGGGAGATACTTGCGTGTGATATCTCCAGGCAATCGAGATGCCTTGAAATGCAATGTTTGTGATGTTGAAGTGCACTTTAAAAATAGCTCCTCAAGACATTACAAAAGGTTCTCAGGTTGATAAAGAAGAAAAACAAGTGAAAAAATGACAGAAATAAAGAGAAACAACCAGAATCTAAGCTCATCCAGCATCAGTATTAAAAACAAACACTTAGGTATATTGTTGGAAATGTAGAACTAGTTATAGTTTCTGGTAGGCATGATTCATCAACATCATTATGCCAGTTGACAATAATTGTGTTACTGGCATAAGTCATAAGTTTACTTTTAATTTCTCTACTGTTGATCACAATTTTTATAAGTTTTTCAAGACAACACCTTGCTCATAATCCCCACCCATGGATTAATTTACCTCTGAAAAGTCACTATTTCTTTTAATATTATGTTGATAAATCTGCCAACATAACTACAATATAGAAGTAACACTGCCTACGCAAGAAATTCCTTTCTGCTTCCTGCAAAAGGTCAAGATGGCCGAGTTCTTTTGTCATAACTTAAGGCAAGCCATGTGAAAATACTTGACTGTAGGCCTACATATGCACCAGTTTTCATGTTTTGATAGAAAAACAAAAAGTTCAGTCCTTATGTTTAGTAATTATTTTTAGGTTTTCTAGCATTTTGGTTTTAATTTACCTCTGAAAAGTCACAGGATTAGTCCTGCTGGTGTCCTATTTAGTTCCTTAATTTTTATGTTTCTTCTGATGGACATATCATTCCTTGAAGAAGCATGTGGTATTTTATTTTAAATACACATAATTCAGATTGCATGGATAACATATTTTTATACTTGAGAATACTGTATGCATGGTGTAGCCAGAGGTTTCATTTACGGCATTGCATAGGTCTTATCTTATCTGAAGGAATGTCCTTTCTGGTCTAAAACCTTTGGTCAACACATTCTGGTCTGTCCGTTATAAATTTATTCAGTGAATTGTCTTTGGAACAGTTAGTTCACTGAATGAAGAAGAAAGACCAGAAACTGGCATGACTAAATGATAATGATATAATTTAGAAATTGTTTACTTAGTTAGCTATTACACTGTTTAAATACCATACATTGATCTCACCTTTTTTCTGAACAACCTGCTTCTCCACTGCTTTTGACAGCTCCACGAAAACTTTTATATAAATATCGAGAGCTACTTGATGTTGCAAATGCATCATTGTCATTAGTGGGACTGTCACAGGAAATATCTCTCTGCGCCATGTAACCAATTCTAGCACCTGATCCAGTAACATCCGATGAATAGCCAGTACTTTCAGCACTGTATCCAGTATCTGTAAGAGATCCATGATACCTATCTTGATGAGATGAGTTTCCATGCGGAAGGTTGCTGCAAACCTTATCTGCATTGGACATATATCTTGGGGATAACATAGGTACAGTAAAGCCAAGATGGTTGCCTGATGACACAGAGGAACTGGGGTTGACCACATGATGAGCGCAAGCAGCTGCAGTCTTTGAAGTTGACTCTTGTGTCATGTGACCACGTGGCTGTGCTGCATGCTGATTTGTCTCATAGTCAAAGCATTTCGCAGATTCAAATTCTGTTTCCCTCCTAGAGGAGGATTTCTTGCTTTTACAATCCTCCTGCCTAGAAGATGTTGATGATTCTGGCAGCTGTTTGCTGGGTCTCGAGGCTGAGGAAGAACTAACGGCATTCTGTGGCTTCTTCAAAGCACTTTCTGAACTTAAGCTCTGACATCTGACTGGCACAGGAGGAGGAGACACTGGACTTTTGACCATCAGATTTGAACATCTCAGCTTATTCTTTGCACTGCTACTGAAGCCAGATGGAACTGACCGAGAAGACATGCAATCGAAATCCTGCAAATGCTGAGACGCTGTTTCTGACTGGTATCCATCCACAAGGGGTTTCGACAAACCTTTCCTCGTCTGCTGAGCAGACATTTGCCTGTACGTACCTCTATCAGCAACAGAAGACGGCGCTGTTTTTGCACTCCTGCTCTGCCTCTTTCCACTCTCTCCTTCATTTCGAATGATGGCAAGTATTTCCGATTCAAAATTCTCATTTGCATCCCTGCCAGCTGTATGTCTTGATGATGGAGGCTTGGCAGCGAGTAGGCCTGGAATGGCACTTCCAGGTTGAAATCTGTTCCCATTTTCAATGTCAAGGTGATTTCGTTCGTTCTGTCGTTCATTTGACGTTGTCGTCATCTGAGTAACCTTTGGTGAACGCAGTCCATAGCTTCGTCCTGCTGCACTCGCTTTAGCTGCAGATGGCTCAACTGAATTCACGGAGCCTTGTGGTCCACAACTACGACCTGCACTCTGTGTCACTGAACCAGCCTCAGTGCTATGTGATCTCTGTTGCACCGTAAGCCGCACTTGGTCCAGACTCCTTGCAGGCGACGAATTTAACTCTTTTAAGGCACTTCCAGGTATGTTTTTTGCGACTAAAGAAGAACTGCTCTTGACCACATCTGCCGGGCACCTTGTCTGTCTAGCATCAGCCACGCTTCTCGATTTGGCCGATGAAGGAGGAGTCAACCGCGAGACCTTAAGGTTACGAGCTGGGCTGGTTGGTGTAGACCCTGCATCTGATCTAGAGCTGTTGCTTTTCATCAACACAGTCAAAGGCGCTTCTTTCCTGTTTGCCAAAGGAGTCCTAGCAACTGCACCACCTGCATCACCACCTGCTCTGGCAGAGGACAATCCATCTCTCTTACATGATGAGTTCGATTGACTGGAGTTCTTATTCTCATCAAATCCAGACACACTAACATGACTTCCGGTTGCACTGTTGTTATTCTGCACATCATTCAATCGACTCTGATTCCTGCTTTCACTCTTTGCAAAGCCTCTCCTTTCAGCCGGATGAATCATATTTCCAGAACTGTTTACTGGGTCTTGTGAGACAATGACTCCTTTGAATGAAGAACCGCGACTTTGATGGCCACTGGCGTTTACGGCTCTGGAAACAGGAATTCCAAAAGCAACTGGTGGAGTTTCTTTTTGTGGCACTTGGCGGCCACGAAATCCCGGCTCAGCTACAGACGAGGAATCGGCCAATGGCAGAAAATCCTCCAGCTGTGGATCTCCGAGTGACTCACTCCAGCAGTTTAAGTTGTTTTCTTTATCCAGGTGAGTTGCTCCAGGTAAATATTCGGAACTTTGTTTTTCACATGACCCACTTTCAACTTGGCTTGTTTTCATAAAACGACTTGTTTTCAATGGCAACGGAAACCTAAAGTGAAAAGTGAAAAGAGAAACTGTTACAATATAACCATGTTTGTCTGCACTTCAATCTAATAAATAAGGACAGCAGTCAGGCCCACATTAAGGGAGTGCTAAGGGTGCTGTAGCACCCGGGCCCGCAGTTTTGAGGGCCCACATTTTCGGAAGTGAAGAAAGTTTTTTGTTAATGTGCTTGTTATTCAAGGTGGTTGTCAGATGGGCCTTTGGAAGGTAATCACAGCACCCGGGCCCGCACAATAGCCTTAATGAGGTCCTGACTGTAGTGTAGTCTCACATAATGTTAAAAGCAAGTTTTCATAAAATGTCTGAGGTAGAAGGAAAGAACTAAGAGAACCTAAGTCTCTGTCTGAGCATCATTAGTAATTTGAATGTTTTCAGTGCATGCTGCATTGGTTTCCCAGTAACTAAAGTGTTAATCTAGACTGACTCTCTAGAGCGAACATTTAATCACTCACAAACCCATCTCCAACATAAACTCTCATCATCATCATCATCATCAGTTCCTGATGCCAGCCATTTGGTGCCAATGGGTACAGATAAATGATCTCTATTGTCCTCAGGTCATTTGTTAGGTTCATTGCCCCACCCCCTTAGTGTTAGTCCAAGCGATGTTATGTCCACATTTATATTATCTGTCCAGCATAGTCTTGGTATGCATTCCTTGAGAAGATCTAAAAATCTTAAACAATCAGTCGACCTATCTCTGCTCATAACTCACTTCTCACACCAACAAATGTGCTCAGGCAACAGATATTTGGACAATTATTATTGTGCAATGAGTTGTGCAATGTTGGGCTATTTTGGGTATGCCCCCAACCCTTGGCTGGTCTTAAGGATTAGATGCCCAATTTTCTGCACTCTGTTAATTCTTGAAGGTCATTCAGATCCACTTTGAGATACGTCTGCGTTGACCTACATACCCCCCACCAAAGCCTGACTTCTGGTTTCTCTCTGATTAACTGGATTTTGAATAGAATTAAAATGCAACTAAGTTGTGATTTTCTAAAGCAACCACTAATTGATTCCTGTGTGTTATGATAAAAGTCCCTGATATGTAATCAGATTAGATTAGGAATTCGCTTTCTTGGTTCCATGACATCAACACAGATATGATTATGTGAGGTACAGGAGCATTTCATGAGTTTGCACACACTAATATACATGCTGTATGAATGTAAGCAACGATAGCAGTTAGCAACAGATGAATTCTGCAGATTCCAAAACACAATGCCATTATCAGGAACTCTTAAGAGAACAGAGTGGCAAATCTTTAGAGCACATTGCCGTAAGTCTACATCACAACCCTATTCTCAGCCACGAGATCCACCACACACAGTGAGCTATGCACCGGTCCGTTGCAAATTACTTCTGTCTGTGAAGTCTGTGATGGAGGTTTGGTACTACAGCAACAGTTCTGTACCTATGCTTTATTAGGAGTGCCTGGGGTGGGTGGGGGAGTCAGCAGAGGAAAAGAGAAAGATACCACGAACAATAAACAGCAAAATAGTGCCATAAATTATCCGACAAAATGAACACCATTATGTTCTGATCTCAGTTCCGAAATAAATCATGGCAAATTATCATGCATTTACCTTCAGAATGCATAAAATGATTCCAGTAGTACATGGCTATTTTGATTCAGCTACGCCACCAATGCTAATGGCATGAAACCAGTAGCGCTCTCAGTACTGGCATACTGCAAGTCAGCTGGCCCTAAGGGAAGGTTCTGTGATTTTTAACCTACCCTGTTGTGTGGTTTAAGAAACACGATAATTTTTCAGTTCACCTGATAACTATTACTTTATAAATGAGACCAATCTACAAAGGAAACAGTTTCTCTTCAGTCAGGGTCAATCTGAAATCTTCCTGGACTGACCATCTATTGTTCTAAATTCCAGTGCAATCTTTGGACGTAGAAAATTAAACTCTTATTTTATGAATATGTAATAAAATGGCCAATTGGTTTCCTGGATTCTCACACTGAAACGATCAAAACTAATTTGTATGCAACTTTTTTATCAAGAAATTTCAATTAAATGTTTGCTTTGAAATGCACTCTATCTATACCAGAAATGCAGATGAAATACGTAATGAATAAACGATTAAAACTTCAATCATATGAACTAAGTAAAATAGGAGAATGCCGACGAGCTGTATGAATGCTACTGACCTCTATTACATGTGGTGCAATATGATAATCCAGAATGAGACTGTTATGCAGAGTAAAACATATCAACAACAAAGGCTTGAATGACACTGATACAATTCCAAGCCATTACACCAAATTCTACCGTGGAAAGGATTTTACTTGACCTATAAACTGTTTATAATAACATCTAGTCTTTCTGAAACAAAAGCAAGCCTTGCCAGTGAACCCTGTTCCCTTTGCCTACAAGTGCCTACACTGGAGCAGAAAAGAGGAGGAGAGAAGCTGGAGGGTAACAGAAGGACAAGGGGAGGAGGAGGAGGTAGGGGCTGGGAGGCCAACAAAAGCTGACCCATTCAAGGTGAATAGGATGATGGACATGGCAGTTCCGGAGCCAGAGCCAGTCTTCAGCCAGCCTCCCTCCCTCCCTCTCTCCCTCCAACCAGTCAGTCACTAGTCCAGCCCTGCTTTACTGAGTACCCCTTTGGTGAATCATCAGCTGCTAATTGGCTGTTAAACTAGGTCAGAGACTGCCAGGAGGTCCGAAGGGCTTTATCCCATGGGACAGTCTAGCCAAAACACTCTCAAGATTTTCATATGCAACCAGGGTGGTTGCCGCAATCAGACACGCAACAGCCATTGCTAACAGCATGCAGTTCTGGCATTGAGTGTTTGCCTTCTCACTCCACTCTCCATTGTATGACACTACATCCAATGTGACATCAATGACTTTATCAGCACACCTGCTACTTTCTCCACTTTCAGGCTTATTGTATAACTTCAGTTAATAATAGACGCTTTTACTTTACAGTCATTCCGTAGAATGTCCAACTGTTTCTAGCATAATTAAAACTGGAAGCAATGGTTTAAACTGGTTGCTTGGATCCTGCAGACTCATATACTGTCATACACATTTCTTGCCAAAGATTCCAAATTGCTTATCTCTGTCTTTGAGAGACATAAAACACCGAAAAGGCGAAAACTGAATTGCTCTAGGCTTTAGAAAGGTCGAAGAAATCCAAGAGTTCAGATATTATGAACTCTTGGATTCATTGTTCAATCTGTCATTCAGCCAATTGCATACAATGACAACAAACAAATCGGAAGACAAGAAAAGACTAAATGTGATACAGATACGCCCACACACACAAACACAGAACTAGAGATACACTATGAAAAATTCAAAAGAAGATAGATATGTAGAATTAGGGAGAGAAACACAGAATGCAAAAAGATAGACATTCAACAAAAACACAGACGGACAAAAACTAGAGACTGAGAAGACACAAAAATAGTTGAAAACTGAAATGCTTAATGCATTATGTGCTACTTAACAGAATTCAATAAATTAAATCTTATGTGAATGTCATTCATCAAAACTACTGCTGCATCAATAGGTTAAATGCCAAAGACAAGTTAAAGTTTTTGTAATTCTGTATCAGGCAGAAACAGAGAACCAGAGAAAGCACTAGCCATTGAAATCAATACTGAAGTCAAATCATGTGATAGTATAGGTTCTGCCCATAAATATCTCAGCACATAAAATCTGACCTGAGAACAGAATCTCCAATTACACGACCCAGTGAGAAAGCACCTTACTCCTTCACACTCCTTTACTTCTTAGCTACAGCAGAGGCTGAGTGCCCCATAAGTCTAGCAGTAGCCATAGCATGCTGGACTGGCACTTCTGAGATAAGGTTCAGGCTACTTTCGGCCAGTACAGAAACATATTTCAAAATCCAGGCTCCATTAGTGCCTGTTTTATAAGATGAAAAGAAGAGCAGTACCCTAACGCTAGCCTGAGAGGCAGCCATGGGTATAAAGTGTTAAAAAAACTTCATTTCTATTGGTCTAGACATATGAGGGAGGGTGGCCAGTTCTCTCCCTTTCCGGCAGATCTTCCCATTGACAGTATAATATTATGCTCAGTGACTGAGCATATTTTAACGGATTTGGACTACTGGGACAAAGTCTGCCGCGACTGTAATTTCAATGTAAACTAACATTGAAAGTACAGTAGTACCTGCGACAAATCACCAAAATACTGGGACAAACCCTAAAACTACTGGGGCAAATCTTAAAACTACATTTGTCCCAGTAGTTATACAGTTAAAATATGCACTGGCTCAGTCTACTCATTACAGCTTAGTCAGCTAGAGTGCACAAGTGTAGTCATAATCTTTGAAAAAAATTCAAGACCTTACATGGATTTGAACCACAACTTCTCAGTTAACAGTCCAGCAAACTAACCACTAAACTATCGTGCAGTGCCTCTTGTAGAACTCATTTATAACTTTGTTAACTGCTTAAATACATAACAGCTTAGAAGACTATCATCTTTAAAAGGTTGCTACTAACTTTGGAACACATTGTTGAGCATTCCCAAAATAACCCACTCTTGGCTAACCCACTTGTAGCTTTGGAGCGGAAATGCACTGAAGTGCAGTAGATAGCTAAATGCATCAGAAGCCTTACAAATGATCGCCTGCATCTGGAAGGGCAAATGGAACAAGTTGGTGCTTGTACACTCCATCTCTATTAGAGCACATAGCGACCTGCCTAGTGAAAAACAGCTTCTCTATCAGCAACCTGACAATGACTGCAGAAGTGCAACTGTTAGGCAATACGGAAACTTCAGCTTCGACAAAAGACAAAACAATCAATGATAAGGGCTACAAATCAACTGTTTGAATGGCTCAGATTCAATTTCATAAAAATGCATCTAAACACTGGAAATCTATTTTCAAAAGAAGACAATAGAGATGGAACAACAATGACATACAGAGACAGATATAGAAAGACAGGGATAATGTCAGGCACAGGGACAGAAAGAAGCTATACAGTGACACACTGTAAGTGCAATTCTAGTAATTGTAAATTTATATAGTGCCACTCCAAGAGAGACTCTTCATTTGCAACCTGATGGTGACAATTATTAGACAGAAGACTACACTAGGATTGAGCGCCTCTGAGTAGTTATATTGAAGGGGCGCTATATAAATTCCATAGATAGATAGATAGATAGATAGATAGATAGAAGAAGAAACAAAGGCGCTTACCTCAGTGGCATAATGGTTGGATTTCTATTTGGATCCAATGTCCTGTTCGAATGCAATGCATCACTGATTCCAGAGCAGTGAAGATCAGATAACCATGAACCATCACCAGAAGTAGCAGCAGCAGCAGCAGCAGCAGCGGGCACCAGCAGCGGATGATGATTGGCTGCAGGTGCTGCCAGCATCCAGCAAACTGAGGCTTTGCTAAGCAGCTGCTACACTAGGATTGAGTGGTAGACACTGGAACAGGAAAAGTAGTGCAGGAAGTGAAAGATGAGGAAGAGCTGGATCTGGCAGAGGAGGAGGAGGAGGAGGTGGAGGAGAGGGAAGCATTCCGCTTCTTTACCCTACATCTGATAGGAGAAAGAAGAGGCTGAATGGTTCTGTGCTAACCATCACTGATACCTGAACAAAACAAACAGCACCTGCTCTCGATAATGATGTTGATAGTAAATGTAACTAAGTTAGTAACCGAGAAAAGAAAGGCCAACTTTTAACCCAGTAGCGTAACACAAATCACATGCAGAGAAGGACTGATGAGTTTCTTATGGATCACTACAGTGGCTCTAGGAAAACAGTTCTGATGCCAATCTGCACTGTTCAAGCATAGCACAATAACAGAATTATTATTAACGTAAATTTTGTAGATCAGCAATCTCATGTCACATTCATCATAAGGATGTTATGTGAATCAATAATGTATAATAATTATTTTGGGTTACGTTATGCACACATGTGTTACATGTGTTCCTACAGTGAAACACTCTTGTGTGTGCACCAATAACACGTGAGTCCGTTTTACACGCGGTGCCACAATGCCTGACCCCAAGAGATTAACGCAGAGATATCAGTAACACACGGTAGTTTAACAAAAATGATGGCACAAATATAGTGACCAATGATGCTGCTGAGAATCACCAAAAAATTTCACATACAGTATGCTCACAATGCGACACAGATGCTGACTCAGTATCTTGAGGAA
Organism: Aporrectodea caliginosa; assembly: GCA_020284085.1. NCBI lineage: Eukaryota > Metazoa > Annelida > Clitellata > Crassiclitellata > Lumbricidae > Aporrectodea > Aporrectodea caliginosa. Next base: position 853,604 of record JACEVL010000179.1, on the reverse strand, counting down.
CAAGGTGCCGAGTACATCGAGATTATCCAACTACAACTGTCGTGTCCCCCAAGATGCAGAGGAACGACGTGCAACCATGGAACCCGAGGGCAATGAGGAAACCAGTTCTTCGACAGCCTTTGTTGGTGCACATGGATTCCTTGGCGAACATCGACACACATGGACTTCTTTGTCGGCAACTAGGCTAACACAGCTGTTGCTCTCTTTCTTTCATGGCACAAGTCTTTGGCAGCAGCTCATCATACGTGGTCACTCTTTTCTCTCTCTCCATCTCTCTCTCTCTCTCTCTCTCTCTCTCTCTCTCTCTCTCTCTCTCTCTCTGTCTCTCTCTCTCTCTCTCTCTCTCTCTCTCTCTCTCTCTCTCTCTCTCTCTCTCTCTCTGTCAGTCTCTGTCTGTCTGTCTGTCAGTCTATCCATCTGTCTGCCTGTCTGTCTCCATCTACGATGATGTCCTTAGATTTGCCAACTACACACTTGTGCAAAGGTGCAATGCATGTACATTCCTGTTTATCATTCATTCATTCATTCATTTGGTAGACTCTTTAGTCCGTGCACATTTGACACATGGTTCCGATGGCAGGTCTCCAGTTGGTCACTTCCTAACAGTGTTTCACTGTATATATACCAATGTATGTATATAAGCATGTACATTTTTCTCTTACTACTGGATGGTCTCATCTCTCATTAATGTCTTAACGAATTTGTCATGTGAGATCTCTTACCACCACTGTCCATTGGAATGGACATAATGCTAAATTCACTGCGCATTAACTATGCTAGCCCAAGAACTCTGAAATACAGCTAGGCATATGAACTGGCTTCCTCTTGCATCGAGACATATGCTTCAGCTGATGTAGCTACCATTGTTAGCCTGCTGTATCTGTTTTCAACTGTAGAAAGTAACAGACTTCAGGAGTCTTACTAATCACAGGTTGCAATTGTAATTAGAGTACTTAATTTATAGAAGTCCACATCAATAAAAACTGATCAAACACACTTTTTGTGCTAGCCATAACAAACGAAGCATGATAATGCACTACATGCAACAAAATTCAAACGAAAAAGAAACAAAGGCAGGCCATGACTACGCTGGATAGACAACATAAATGAGGACAAAGCATCAATTGCAGGGTGTGGGTTGTGCTAATGCATTATTTGCAATGCGCTCCTCGATTGATTTTTTTGTTGACAGGGGCAGCACTGTTTTCACAGCAGCTCTGGATATTAGTAAGGCATATGATAGTGTTAATCATTATAAGCTGTATTCTAGCCTCTTAAGGTCTGGGTGTCCAGAGTGGGTGGTTGATATTCTGGTGGATTGGTATAGTAAACTATCGGTTGCAGTGCGTTGGAACAGCAGTATGTCTAAGTCATTCGCAGTTAAGAGTGGTGTACGGCAGGGAAGTTCTTTGTCGCCTTCGTTGTTTAATGTTTTTGTTAATAAGTTCATCGTGGATACAAAAGCAGCAGGCCTAGGTTGTTGTATTAACAAGTCATGGCTTGGTTGCATCATGTATGCAGATGATATCATTTTGTTATCGGCTTCGGTACTAGGGCTTCAGGCCTTACTAGATAATTGTGATGTCGTTAGTAGTCAGTTAGGCCTGACGTTTAATTGTACTAAATCTTGGTGCTTAGCATTCGGACCTCGATTCAAGGCTTCCCTACCAGATATGTTTCTAGGTCACAAAAAGGTTGAGTGGTCAGAGCAGATTAAATACTTGGGAATCATCTTTTGTGCTGGTAGTAAACTGAGTTGTGATGTAGACTGCATAATGCGCAATTTTTATGCAGCTTCCAATAATATTTTCAATAACTCTTCAAGTTTGTCGGAGTTAATGCAGCTTTACTTACAGCAGACTTATAGCTTACCAGTTTTAAGATATGGATCAGTTGCTGTGAGATTTTCTCAATCTCAGCTGAGTAAACTAAATGCTTGTTGGAATAATGTTTATCGTAAAATATTTGGTTTTCACAAATGGGAATCAGTAAGAGAATTTATTGCAGGTTTAGGCAGTTTGGACTTTAAATCTATGAGAGTTATTGCTATGGTTAAATTTCTTAAAGACATGCTAACGGTGGATAATAGTACACTAAATATGCTGTCATTGACATTCAGTTATGGCCATGAGCATATTAATTTAGTTTCTGGTTATGGTTTGTCTGTAAAAGACAACATGTATTATGTAAGATCGCAGGTTCACTACGTTTATGCTTCGAGAGGAGCAATAGTTTGAGTTGTCTCCCAGTCTGTTTGGGAAGGAGACTCAAGGAGTTCTTGTATTTTTGTATTTCTGTTCTAGTCTGCTTAGTTTGCTTAGTTTCTCTGTTCTGCTTTGTGCGAAATAAAGTATATATATATATAATTGGACTAACCCTAAGGGAAGCAATGGACTTGACAAATGACCAAGGACAGTGGAGATCATTTATTCGTACCCATCACCGCCATATGACTGGTGCCAGGAACTGATGATGATGATGATGATGAAAAGGGTGACACAGAAATGAGCTTTTTGACCCTTTAAACCTATGAACTAATAAATTCATATACATATTATACAACAAGTGGCAGTTACTCTTCATCATATAGGTCTGCTTACCTACAGCATTCATGTCTCGCCTGATTTTCATTTCACACAAACAAATCAGATGTTCATATTTAAATATTTTAACTGTTAGGCCTATGTCTTGTCCTAAATTCATATTTCTGCTCATTCCTTAAACTTTCTTTCCTTTAAAAGACTAAATTAATGGCCAATCAAATCTAACCGAAAGATTTAAGTGCACCATTGTTATAATAATAATAATGAATAAAGCATTATCCACTGATGGCTGCTGTTGCAAGTGAAACTACAGTCATTGTTGATATAATTCACTTGAGAAATCCAACCAAAACCCCAAATCCAGTGACTCAGAGAGGAGATCAGAAACCAACTACACCACTGCTGCTGTAAGTGATGATACTGTCCAAAGCAGTCTATGTATAGGTATAGAATCACTATAGATATTAGATGCTACACAATTTTTAGTAACTATGCATAGATGCTAAGTGATGTTGAGGAACCCTTTGTAACTCTATATACATGCTATGATTAGACGCTTGGTAGCCAAGAACTGATTACAACATGCTGCTCGGAGATAATTACCGATGAGTAATTCCGAGAAGGAAGACAACTGGAAGCAGAAGTTCAGAAGGGATGGAAGCATGGAAGGACCGGCAGAGAGCCAACTGGAAATGTCCTAAATTGAAGACAGGTGCTAGAGATTATGTTCCACTTACATCGGATGCAATGGCTGATTTTATGCCCCAGAGAGTTAGTCAAGCAGGCGGAATCAGGTTAAATGGAGAAACATTGTTTGTGTTTTGATGGTCTCTTGAGAAAACAGAAGACAAAAGCTGCCAGCCAGTTTGTTTTTCCAAGATTGTTTTCTGATTTTCTGATAAAAATGCATTACACTCATAATACTCATTAACTCAATGAAAACTGGCATCATAGATTCATAGTACGCCTCAAATGGCCATAAAATTAATTATGTGTAATAATCTAATGAAGGTTTGCAAGGTTTGCATCACAGCAGTAATAATAAAAAACAAGCTCAGCAAATTGAAGGGGACATGGACAGATTTCTTAAAAGCAAGACAAATATGGCATAAGCACACTGTTAACACCTTAACGACAAGCTGCATTGGTTTCCCAGTCGCTTTTAGCACACTCTCATCATTAAAGTGTTACGACGTTATAGCGCAGATTGTATGGAAGCCTGTTTAATTCAGTGCAGACCCATTAACACGCTGTTGTTAGTGGACAAGCCGCCTGACACAGCACGTAAACCGGACAGAGTGTTTAGATGGACTATTGCAGAAGCAACCTGTGTTTCCTAAGGAACTGTTTGCAGACCAACATTCCTCTGCTATGCTGCTACCGGTACAGTAGCTACCGGTACAGTAGCCGATTGTTAGAGTTCTTGGCCTGTAATGCGGGGAGTACAGGTTCCAGCATCCTCCAAGACCATTACAGTGTAGAGACCTTGGACAAGTCTTGCACTCAGAGTTGTTGAGGACCCATGAATTGAAGCTTAGTTGTTAGAAGGTAGTTTCTTAGCAAACAAGAAATAATAATAGTGGGCCGTCATCAGAGTTATGATAAAATGAAGTTGATACTCAATTTTCAAATATTTTTAAACATATAAGTCACTAGAATTTGGTTTAATGGAATTTTTCTGCTTTTCTAAATGGTCTTAGATGCTGCACAGATTACTTCAACACCTGTTGGGGTATTGGATAACAAAGCCTGGCAGGTTGGGAATCTGACAAAAAGAACCTTAATGAGAACAGTAGCAACCACAGAGACAGACAGACAGACAGGGACAGAAAGACAGACAGACCGACAGAGAAATACTTATGCAAAGCATTTCCAGTTCATGAACGAATGCTGATGGGCATGCACTACAAAGACAAATGTACAACAGTACCCTGGTAAATAAACATCCTGAGTAGTAAGTGTATCCTTGTTAATGCTGACTAAGGTTCTCTTGATCATTCTAAGGGCAGCATTAACCCTTTTAGATATTCTTCTTTACATTGCATGGGATATTTTGCACTCTTGTGCATAGTATTAACCAAATCTCGTTTGTTTTCAGTTCCTTTCTCTATGCTACCTCCCACATCATATGAAAACTGCTTCTTTTCCATCTCTAAGTGCATCACCATCAAGTACTTCTCTGATTCAACTATGCCAATATATCTATTCAACAAGCCAATGAGTTCAAAACTGTTTGGCCAGCAATTCCATCATGAACTAAATGTCTGCCAAACAGCTCTTAACACAGTGGGCTTCTAAAAACTGGCAGGCTACATCTTAAGCCTGGGGATATCATCAAATCTGTCAGAACAATTTTAAATGCAGCAATAGCTCTTATGGAAAGACAATTAATACTGATGATGTCTTGTCTGATACAGCACACCCACACTGCCAAGGCCTGAAGTAGTCATTCAGAGCCCTGGCCAACCACTACACATGACAGGCCAACTGCCCAAGGATGTATTCCAAGGATGTATTCACGATACAGATTTCATCACAACAGAATATTATTAAGGAAAAGCTGAAAATGTCTTTCAAGATAGTTATCGTAAAAGGTTTGTCAGCTAATTCAGATAAATCATAAACAATCCATTGACGAAGAGGTGAAAAATTCACGACATCATCAACAGTTACATGAACATTAAATAAACAGAAAACAATACAATAGGATACAACAATGTTTATCAATTCAGCCAAATCCCCTGGGGAGACTGGATTTTGATGTCTCTAATCTTGTTTGCATGTATTAATTGCAAATCTCATCACCAGCTCCTCAACAGAAAATAACCAGAGGCACTCCGACAATGTAACCTGATGATGTTTACAAAAGTGTTTTAATAAAATGTGCAGAACAGCAGTCAATGGACACCAATTCAATGTAGTTACACACATAGTAATCCGTAAGTAAAATATAACTGAAATAAATAATGCAGATTTCTGCAAAGTAATCTGATGTAGTATTACTTAGAGCAGTATTGCAATTTTTCAACTTGCCACAAACATGGAGTCTTGGAACTTGCCCACAAGACATCAACAGGTAAGGCTGAGATCAGACCCAAGACATCCTGCCCGGACACTAAGGCGAGACTAAGACATTGGTCAGTCTGTTCCAATAAAGACTGAGATGAGACTTTAGGTAAATATCGGACCATCCCTTGTGCCATGGTTTTACAATGTTGGCCTTAGTGAGTTTCTACCCATTCACCAAAGACATGATAACATAATTACACAATAGTAGCCCCTATATTCCTTAACTGGGGATCTCCTGAACACTCTCAAGATTACAACATGTGCAAGTGAACATGTTTTACCCTCTGGTAAGAGGAAATTAAAACTCCATGGCCGAGCCATGGAAAGCAAATACCCAAGCATGCCTGGACAAACACTTCCACCAATGTTCAATTGTCCCAGAGGACATAACCAGCCAAAAACAACAATTTGCATAAGGACATGTTCATTTGGTTCATGTTCAGTTAGTCAGCAGAGCCTCATCATCATCATTGGATGGGTGTTGGAGTGGATTAAATCAGCCTCAGGCTCTGACCCAGACCACAGACATCTCTATAATCTAGCTATATAATTACAAAGGGGTCTGTGCAGCTAAACAGACCAAAGCACATGACACAGGCACAGACAAACATGCACAAACAAAGGCAGGGCATAAGCACAGGACAGAGGCAGACACAGAAGTGCATGGAGAGAGGAGAGACACAAGGCAAACACACACAGGACAGAGGCAGACACAGAAGTGCATGGAGAGAGATACAAGGCAAACACACAGGACAGAGGCAGACATATTATAGACATACACGCACAAAAGTGCATGGGGACAAGCAGAGACAAAGTATATGTACAGAGTCAGGGCATAAACAGAGGGAGGAGACGGACAAGCATACATGACCAGATGCCTGGAAAGAGCATGGGATAGCCACAGGGCAATCTCGTGCTTGGATGATTATCAGACTTAGGAGAATTGTGCCATTCTATTCTAACTATGCTCCACAAGAATTGATTGCTCTAGAAGACAGCAAGCTCTTCCAGAAATCGCACTTGCTCAGCCACTGCCTTCATTGGCTCTTAACACCTCTCCGTGAGGACAAGTACTCACTTGCAGAGAGGACATCCTGTTTAAACTAATTTTAAACAATAGGTAGTAACCTATTGTTACCGTAAATCTAAACTGTTTAAAAGTAGTTTTGTCAATCAGTGTATTGCTAGTTATATTTACTTGTGCATGTATGTCTATATAGAGCGCTTCTGTTAAAGTCTATTTCAAACATGTACGTAATTGTTGTATACAATGCATGGTATGTGCACTCATCAGATGCAAATAAAGGCTAATAACTAATTCACGTGTAAACTACATTTCAGGTATCTCGCAATAAGTCAACCATAAGTCTGTATAATTCTAGCATTCAATAAACTCTATGTCTCAATTCAGGCATACAAAGCATTCTGCATAAACTGTCATGTTATTTTATGGAGCTTTGCACCTAATAATAATAATTACGACAATTTATATGGCGCCGTAACACGGCCATGCTGTTACAAGGGCGCCTTACAAGACAACTAACAACAGTCGGGATAAGCCCTGGCGAACAAATGTGATTTTAGCATGGATTTAAAAGAGTCCAATGAGTCGGTCAATCGAATAGCAGGAGGAAGTCTGTTCCAGCATCGAGGACCGGCGACCGAGAAAGTACGATCACTGAAGCGCGTCCTCATCCACCTAGGTATATTCCATCCCTGGTCACAGGTTTCTTTGCTCTGCTGCACAAGGTGACTTGGTTGCTCCACTGTCCAGTGGAGATGGTCTGCTCTGGTTGACCTATATTTCTGAAATAATTTGCCTTAAACCTACAGTACTCTCAAGCCTCACTTTGTCTTTTCTACAAGGCTTGAAGACCATTCTGTTTGACTGTGGTTTCATGCTGTTAGGTCGGGAGTGCTCCTGGTGAGTTTCTCTGTGCACTATGCCAATGTATCTATCCAATAAGTCCAAGTGCTTGAAACTGTTTGGCCAGCAATTCCATCACTATCTAAATAAATTTGAAACTACTATTTTGATTAACTCTTATAATACATAAGCAGACGCAGACAGTGGACATGGCATGGCCAGCACAAGATTCTACAGTGTGTTATTTTAAAGTAATTAGTAATTGTAATTGTAATTAGCAACTTCTATTGCACCGGTGTCTAATGCACAAGGCATCAACCAATGGCACACCAAAACCAAGCCATAATCAGGTCAACATCAAAAAGATCAGTCCGTAAGAGACAGAGAGACAGCCTACGGTGGATAAGCAATTTGAAAGAGGTAAGTTTTCAGCCGATAACGAAATGACACAAGCGACTAAGCACAGCGTACAGACACAGGAAGAGAGTTCCAAAAAGTAGGTCCATCAACTGAAAAGCTCGTTTGCCAAGAATATGATATGAATTTGGTATGACCAGACAAAGATGATCAAATGACCTCATTGAATAATGACATGTCTGGGGAATAAGAACTGATTTTAAATATTGTGGTTGCCCAGAGTTTACAGTTTTATATACTATGAGTCCCAGTTGAAACGAATTCTCTGCTGAACAGGAAGCCAATGCAAAGATTTAGGCACAGGGTTATATGTTCATATTTGGATGTATTAGTTATTGCTCTAGCAGAGAGTTCTGAACCCTTTGCAGTTTAAGCATGTTAGACTTATTGATACCAGTAAGAAGTGAATTACAATAATCGAGGCAACTGGAAGCCAATGCATTTGCCAGAGATATTCTTGCAGACATTGGCACATAGCGCATCATTAGTTGGTCAGGTACAGATTTTGCTCAATAAACAAATTTAATTTTTGTTCATTCAGACATCTAACATGAACTTGGCATACATTCTCATTATGACTGTAACAAGACATTTAAGTAGTGCACTCAGGCAACTCCCAAAAGCACAGGGGTTCTTGGACTAATTTCTCTCTTCTGACGTTGCTTCTGTTGTTTCAACAGTCTTCAGACATTCGAAGGCCACCATGGACTCGTCCATCCTAATAGGTTTCAAGCTACTAACTGGAGAGTGTCAAACTCCATTTGGAAAGTCCAAGAGATTGCTTGAATTGGTGTTGACTGTTCTACTCGGTGACACTGCTATCACCAGTTGCAACTGGGAAGAATGTCATAGGCCTACTCCACAGACCTGGTGGTAGATGAATGCAGCATCTTCTACCATGTGTTACAGATGTTGGAGATTGCTTGATGTTGGGGTTCATGTGCTGCAGGCCTTGTTGTCTGTTGTCACTCCTCCGCTTAATGTTACATAATCCAAGAACTCTGAACATGGTATCAGCCCTGGACGGGATGCCATTGGTTGGGCTCAGAGTTTGAGCTCATAGGTGGCGACTTGTCTAGTTATCCAAGCACTGTTCACTTACTGATTGCCTTTTTTCCATAATGACCATAACATCATTTAGCCTGGCACATGCAGCACTGTTGTGAGCTAGATAAACACAGACTTACATACGGATATTTGCAATTATGCCTGTTTCCCACTGGGTCTGTCCTTATTTATTCAGGTTAGGACCAGGTCAATCGGTTCATTTCTTCTAATTTGGCAAATCCATGTAATCCATGCAGACTCCTCTTTATTACTGAATACATAATATATGCAAAACCTTTGGCATCTGTAATCTGCAACTACATATTTCTCATTTGCAATTGGCACAATTACACAACGAGAGTGCATAAGTAAAGCTATAACAGACTTCTATTTTAATTATAAATGATCATAATCACAAATAATTATTAGCTATTAGCAAAACAAAACTTGTCCAAGAAGCTAAATAAAATGCTAATGTTGCAGCAGATGCAAAGGCATCCTGGCCATGTTTGTATAGCGTTTTGGAAATGCCAATAGAGCAATATCAGAAATGTTAGGTATGACCTGGGCCAAATGACCCCTGGCCTCTCTCTTGGGCTTATGCCATTGGGAACAGTTGTTCAGACTCTTAACATTGGGGACAACCAAAGCAATCACTTCTCTAGGAAAATAAATGTTTCTGTTACTGAGCCATGAGAAAACAATGCTCAAAATACTGAAATTATCACTTAAATAGCCTTTAAAATCTATCTAAGTTTGTTATATACAGTTTTCAGTAATCCGAAAATGATGAACACACAAAGTATCAGAGAAACATGTAAGCAAAGATAGAGTGCAAAAACACGTCTAAAAAGCAGCTTAACACAAATATTGATCAGAAAAGCTTCTACGAAATCTCTAGGAATAGTCAGTGCAAAAGGATTGCACGAACATGATATCTTTGTTGATCTACATTTTGTTAATCAGGAGATCACAAGGGATTTGGAGATGAGAAACCTAATTGATATTCACAGCTAAATTACATTTGAAAGTAAGATACTCCTTAAGAATAGTAAACACAGACTCAGCCTAAACTAATAGCTCTAGCCCATATAAATCCTAAATAATTGGATGATACCAATAAACAACGGAGCTTCACAGACTTGGAATAACTTATTTCTGATTTCATTATCCCAGTGCGTTCATCACCTGCCAAATCATCACACCCATTGGGGTTCACCGCTTGCTTCTCTTGGCAGTGTTGCCATATCAGACAATATCCATCAGTGTTACTTCAAAGCCAGAATCCAATCTAGCACCGCTTTCTAACCATGGTGCCACGTGCCACCTGAACCTGATCTCGGTTGTAGCGGCTACATGGCAGGATGGCAGAAACAAAAAGCTTTCTGTTACAAATTTGAAGAACACTTTATCACTACTGACATAGGTCTATAACTATATTTTTTAACTTAAATCAGTGTGAGAATAGTCACAACACTGTGATTGAATATACAAAGACATTGCTTGTAATTAAGATAAAGAACTGAAAGAAAATAAATGAAATTAAAGCCAAAAGTGCTGTCAACTGAATGACTTTTGATAAAGGTGCCCTGAAAAAGTTGGGACTCGCTGATCTACACTGACAATGGAAATGAATTTTATTTTACATAAACTTAAAAGAAAATATTTATTTGCATGATTGCAAAGTGAATCAAAGTTTTGCTTGGTTTTATAGTTTAATAAGACAGCCACCAACCTGCCCGAGACAGCCACATTTCTTTTGCAGGGAACAACATGTTTGGGAACTGAAATATACTGCGAAGTGTAAGTGCAGTTCTTTGGGCTTCTAGCTGGGAGGTGGGCTCTTGGTTCTGCCTCGATCACTGGGCTGTAGTTTATGAGACAAGTCACTTCTAAATGTAATAATTATTGTAACAACGGCTTGTATCGGCCACTTCCAGAGAAACTTCTCAGAGGCAATCAACTAGCAGGATGTCTATCATGTCTTGAAGTATCTCCTCAGAGACTCTCAAGATCTAGACGTATTCTCAACGTTCATTCTGCTTAATGTCAGAACATTTCAGAGTAGTAGTTTTAGAGCAAATTTCAGAGCCCTACGTAGCCCAAGAACTTAGTAAACAATAGCTTAGGTTTACTCTAAATACATTCCTCAACTCCTGGCCTCTGTATCATTATGCATGCTAAACTAGGGTATGTAAGGCATCTGCGGTCAGCTTCAATAGTCATTCTTCCAAGCCCTGGTTTATTAAACTTGGACCCTATTAAAATAAAACAGGCATTTTCTGATAAAAGCTCAGCGAAAGGTACTTGTCATTGGACATGCCATGCCTGCACGACCTTCAAAAGTTTTAAATTCAGTTAGCTACTGCCTGCCTGCAGTTTTTTCTAAGTTAATCAAACTGCCCTTGCAATAGGAACTATGTTATCTCAATTTCTATTTTTGAATAACCACAGAGTAATAATTGACTCTTCTCTGAAATGATGTTATGCCAGGGTAAGTTCAAACACCTCTTAAAAAGTCTTGGAGGTCATGATACATTTATTGTGTGCCATATCAGTCTCCAGTTAGTGGTTAAGTTCTGAGATCAACCACCTGAACTAAGATATCTGTCACTAGAAGAGGGGACCCATTACCTAAACATATCTTTGGTTGCAATAACTCATGATATGCACTAAGGTACACTCATTATATATAGCGAGTATCAGTAACAGGTTAGCCAGAATGATGTAACTTTTAGCTTTGCAAAACTTTGGATATTCACCACTCTGAATGAACAATTTATACACTGTTTCCAGCTGACATACAGAACAGAGGGTTCTGACTGTTGGTTGGTTGCCCTGGGTGTGTTCTGTGATTGGTGTGTTGTACATAAAGTAATTCTGCCAGGAAAGGGATAGAAAGTTCACTTTTGACAGGAAACTGGAGGCCAATGCTTTCTGTGGTTTCATCACTCACAGTATATGCAGTTACCAATAATACGAGTGTAGGACAAAATCCCCCGGACAAAATCCCCCATTTTGCGTAGGACATAATCCCCCTCCCCCGACAAAATCGCTCCTCTGTGCAATTAGCCTATTTCTGCATGTCATTGATAAACCTTAATTGCCCCGTTTTTGTTCGCTATGTCATTCAGATGTAGGCCTCAACTTAAGACTTGTTACTGTCATTCAGTTCGATAGTTAAGACTTGTTAATGTCAATCGTTGATTCAGTTATGAAGTGAAGACTTGTTAGTGTCATTTAGGTTTAAAGTTAAGACGTGTTAATGGCGTTCAGTTCTATTTACTGAAACAATTTTATATTAGGACCGTGGGCAAGTCCTTCACTCACAATTGCTCATGCGCTTCGGCGTGAAACTCCAATTCAGTGTCCGCGCGCCTCTGAGTAGAAATCTTTAAGGGGCGCTATAACAAGTGCTCACACATACATACATACATACATACATTAGTTAGACATAGTTTCATCAAACAATCAAAATTCCATTTAGGCCAACAATTACTTTCAACATTTTGCTGCTGCTGGTAACAATTTCGGACAGACTAGAATAGAACCTAATAAACTTTTAAAATATTGTGCGATTATATCGTAGCCTGCCATGGGGGATTATGTCCTAGCTTGGGGGATTTTGTCTGGGGGGGCTTTTGTCCAGAGGGATTATGTTCGGGGGATTATGTCTGGGGAGATAATGTCCGTTCCCCCAATAATACAGCTCTGTGATGATGAGCCTCTATCCACATGAAGCTACATATAAGCAGGGACCCAGGATCCATGGTGCCAAAGGTGCCGTGGTTCACACAAGTTTTGGCTCTGTGATGCCAAGGCAGAAGCATGCTCACAGTTTTTTTGGAAACAGTAATACTATAAAAAAATAACAGAGTGATATTCTGATATCGGATATAATATATAATTGTATCTACCTTAGGTCTGTACTCTGTATACTTGGTCAAGTAAATGTAAAAAATTTTCCTTGAGGAATCATAGAAATTGGGTGGCTGATTATACTGAGTACCCATGGCTAGATTAAGTTAAAGCATAAATAATATTAATTTCATAGCTAGATTGGCTAAACCCAAGATTGGTTTAAATCAATCAGTGGTTTAAGCAACTAAAAATGCATAAATACCATATGATAGAATGCTGCAGAAGTAAGAACAGGATAGAATTAGAATGCTGCAGAAGTGAAACAGGAGAAAACAGAGTAAATGCCAAATATGCAAATCACAGACAACTTTCAAATAGCACCACCATGCAGTCATCAACCCATTATTTTGGGTCACTTTCACACCTGTCACTTGCCAGTCCCCTCTCACTAAGTACTAGGGGAGTAAGCAAGGCAGATGAGCTGGACAATAGGTACAGATGCATAGGCCAGCCGGGTCCCTGGGCCAACACAACCACCAACTCAGTTGGGTTACTGCCAATCCCCCCATGCACTTAAACAGCACTTGAAAAATTACCTAAATAGGTCATTATCTCCACTATGACAAAGAAGCATCAGTCTTTATTTCTTTTACTTATTTACAAGCTTGTAAGCCGGGGGCGGGGGAATGGACATTATCTCCCCCTTGACATTATCCCTCCCGGACATAATGCCCCCGGACAAAAGCCTCCCCCTGGACAAAATGCCCCAAGCTAGGACATAATCCCCCAATGGCAGGCTATGATATAATCGTATATTTTAATAGTTTATAATACTAGTCTGTCCCAAATTGTTACCAGCAGAAGCAAAATGATGAAAATAATTGTTGGCCCAAATGGAATTTTGATTGTTTGATTAAACTATTTCTAACTAATATAAAATTGTATCCGTAAACAGAACTGAACGACATTAACACGTCTTAACTTTAAACCTAAATGACACTAACAAGTCTTCACTTTATAACTGAATAACTGATTGACACTAACAAGTCTTAACTATCGAACAGAATGACACTAACAAGTCTTAAGTTTAGGCCTACACCTGAATAACATAGCGAACAAAAGCAGGTGAATTAAGGTTTATCAATGACATGCAGAAATAGGTTAGTTGCACAGAGGGGGATTTTGTCCGGGGGAGGGGGATTATGTCCTATGCAAAATGGGGGGTGGGGGAATTTTGTCTGGGGGGCTTTTGTCCGGGGGGATAATGTCCAGGGGGATAATGTCCAACACTCTTGTAAGCCATAGGAACATTCTTATTTTGTGGCATAAAAACAAAATATGGCCTCCACCTACGGGGAACGGACATTGTCCCCGGACATTGTCCCCCCGATTTTGCGTAGGACATTATCCCCCCCCTCTGTGTAAATAGCTTATAGTCTGCATGTTATTGATAGACCTTAGTTGCCGTTTTTGTTGGCTATTTCATTCAGGTGTAGGCCTAAACTTAACCCTTAAACCGCCGCATACTATATATATATTATTATGTGGGGTTCATGCACCCCGGACGCCAAATACTTTTTTGTTGCAATATAGCCCTACTTCAAAACGTCACAACTCACTGAGAAACCATATATATATACATATTTACATATATATAGATACATACATATATACATATATATATGTATATATGCATATGCACACATATATATACATATATATACTTAGATCCAAATATGTATATATATGTGTATATGTATAAATACATATATATACAAACATATTTACATATGCAAATATATATATATATCCATATATATATACATATGTAAATATGTATATACTTATATATATATGCATATAAATGTATACTTACACTTACATATACAAAAATATATACACATATACATATGCATATATATGTATATATACATATATATATACACACATATATATACATAAGTACATATATATTCATATATACATATATGTACATATACCTGTACATATACACATTTATCTATATACATATACAGTACATACATACATATACATATAGATACATAGTATTACATACACATATATACATATATATATAAGTATATATGCATGCAAATATATATATATATATCCATATATATACATATGTAAATATGTATATACTTATATATATATGCATATTTATGTATACTTACACATACATATACAAAAATATATACACATATACATATACATATTTCCGCAAGAATATTATATGATTATATCTTAGACTGGGGGGGATAATGTCCTACCCTGGAGGGACAATGTCCAGGGGGACAATGTCCAGGGGGGACAATGTCCAGGGGGACAATGTCCGGGGACAATGTCCAGGGGGACAATGTCCTACACCCCCACCTACACCTAATGAATTAAATAATTTGTCTGTCTGCCTGCCTGTCTGTTTGCCTGTCTGTCTGTCTGTTTGCCTGTCTGTCTGCCTGCCTGCCTATCTGTCTGCCTGCCTGAGGGCTGCTTCCAACTAGAAAACTAAAAGGATTCTTGATCTAAGGACCTTATAACAAACTTTGATAGAAAATGACCCCAAACACGAAAAGACCAGCAAACACTTTAACCATGAGCTGCACTGGTTTCCCAGTCGTTTGTAGTACACTCTCATCATTAAAAAGAAAGGAGAGCAAGCACCAAGAACAGAGGGTACTTTCTCTCCAACAACAGAGGGTACATGAACCAATCTTCAATGATCTGTTAATTGTTCCATTAGACTCATACACCACTGCTTATCTTCTGGCATCTTTATTTCTTTCAAATCACTTTCACCACTTAAAGCAATCATACATGAGTAACATTGTCAATAGGTGCCATAGCCTCAGGAATGCAGGGCATTAACCCCCCTGGACATCAACCCCCGGACTTCAACCCCCCGGACATCGACCCCTCGGACATCAACCCCCCGGTTTTAGCGAGGACATCGACCCCCCCGGACATCAACCCCCCTTATGTTGTAAAAGTTGAATGCGGTGGCTGCTTTGCTGGCATAGGTAGAATCCGAGTAGTGCTTTGATCTTAGCATCACTTTTAGGATACAGTTGCTAAGATTTTAAATTTAAAATAAAAGAATATAAGTCACTGGAGAAACCCCAATGTTTCTGCTTTGCTAATTGTGTATCTGCGTTATGTGGAGTGTCGTGGCTTTTCCATACATCAAGGGGGAAACACTGCTGGAATCCTTGCTAAGACATTAGAATTTACAATGAAAAAGAATGGAGTCATTATCCAATAGACCTTATGTAAGCGAAGACTTCTAACATGGCTCAACTCCGCCAGTGCCCTACCTGTGGCAGTGCCAGTCCCAAGCCTAGAGAAAGGAGGAGGGCGACACTAATCATCTTTGTTATGACACAGTGTTGTTAAGCAGCAACGAAGACATGGCTTCCTTAACTCGTCGTAGTTTACAGTAGAGATTTGTATCATGGAATTTATTAAGAACAGCAACGGAGGAACTAAGCTCTGTTATGGTGGCTTCATGTATACGAAGAAGGCGGAGAAGTAAAAAATTATAACTTCTTACTTCTTTTAAATATTGTTAATATTTACATATAGGCCTATTAATATTTACATAATACTGGAAGACGATCTTAGATATAGCTTATAAATAACTTCTACATTCTCTTGTCTTTCTTTTTTTTTTTGGGGGGTTCATGTCCTAGTCTGGGGGGGTTGATGTCCGGGGGGGTCGATGTCCGGGGGGGTCGACGTCCGGGGGGGTTGATGTCCAGGGGGGTTGATGTCTGTCTACCAGCCTCAGTAACACCCGTCTGCATCAGAAATCATAAGCAAACAACGAGAGAAACCATGGCCTGGGTTATAAGAGCCTAAACCCAAACACTTTAGATTCTCATTTTATATTTCAGTGCATATTTAAGCCATAAAAATTTAAGCACAAAACATTCTGTTAATTTTATAGTGACAAGTTACTTAAGCCCAGTTGGTGGGCTTTATCCAAAAGATAAAAGGATACTGATCTAAAGCAGATGTAATATGGGTTAAGATTACTGTAGACTCACCCATTACCCTTAAGGAATCATCATTTTGTGTTCACATTCAGTGGCGGCGCCAGACATTTTTTTGTAACCAGGGCATAACCAGGGCAATCATACAAGTAACCAGTGCAGGGGCGATTATGCCCCAAATAAGTTCTTGGCAGGACAAAAATTCTGGCAGGGCAATGACCAGGGCAAAGGCTTTTTTACCAGGGCATTTGTCCTTGCTTGCCCTGGTGTAGTGCTACCACTGTTCACACTTTGACTGTTTTTGAATGAGCACTTTATTACATCCGAAAGCAGAAAGAACAAACTTCACAGCTGTACAACATACATGCGCAATGCTGTATAAACATAATGTCAAACACACAAACTGCGAAAATGAATATCGTCATTCACAATTAAATTAAAGCTGCTTACCCTGTGTAGTTTGAGTTTTGGTTTACCTAGACTCTGACTTATCAGACTTGACTTCGTTCTTCTGATGGATTTTGACTTTGACTACAATTTGCCTTGGAGTGACCATCAATTGATATTTTATACAATATTATAAAGCATCATAAAAATTTAAGAATCATTAGATTAGATTAGAATGAACTTCATTGTTTTTGTGTTTTGTTGTTTGTGGTCTCCCACTATCAGAATAACAATTGGGTACATAAACTGCTTAATAGTTGTTATTGACTCTGTGGGGCAGACAAACAGACAGACAGATACACAGCAGACAGATAGACAGACATACAGACAGAGCCATCCATTACCAAGCGCATTAGGGCAATATTCACACTGCATGGCCCCCAAAGACAAATAACTCTGTGGCAGACATTCTTCTGGTAACCATAATCTCTGTACTGAGAACTTACTTTCGTTCCTTTCAGGTATAAGAAATGCTTTATCAGAATCCTGTGCATGGAATGGCAGCTGACCTCACTCACTCTGGCAGTGCCAGGTAACCAGACACCCGGAAGACCTGAATCAGGTCAGAACCAACAGCTGTTGCTGAGGCTCCTAGATTATGACTCACAGACAAACAGACGCCAAGCAGCAGCAGTAGCAGTTGGCTGCTTAGACTTCAATGACCCACAAATGATACTAACAGCAATGCATAATACAGGAAATTCTGCTATGATTTCATTACTTAAGGTGAACTCTTTCGGTTCATTTCAATCTGTTGCCGTGACAGGCAGCAATTGAAAAATATTATCAAAATATTTTTGTGAAATACAGAGGGATTTAAATATGCTTGAATGCATGTATGTGTGTGTATATATGTATATAAATGTTGCATGAAGACATTTAACATACTCCTTTAGGACCTCTCATATGCATATCACAAAATCAATTTTGTTTTCATTCTTAGTCCATTCTGCTGCTTTTCTGCATGCACTCTATTTTATCAGTGATAAATGTTTACCAGACTTCCTTCTGCAAGCTATAATGCCAAACTGTACATGTGAGATCCCTTTAGGATGTACCTGAAATAAAAAGCACCATTAAGGCTGCATTACTGACACCACGGCAGTCATGGAGCACTGGTTGGCCCTATAATTAAGACCCAGGATCACTAGGGGAGGGCAGTGAACAGGTTGGCCATTGTTGATGCATCTCTTTCATTTCAGCAGATAAGTAATTTGAGCTTGGTGTCATTCATCTTCCACACAGTCCAAACTGAGCAGTCTTTGAATAGGTGTCAAATGTCAGCCATGGATGAGAATTCATTGGCTGGCTTCTAAGTGTCTGCAGGAGACTCAGTGGAGACTTTCTCTAGCTATACAAGTATCAATTATGACAGATGAGTTTTGTCATTCTGACAATCAGTGAAAAGTGTCTATACAAGATACTTGAAAGTGATATAGATATGCCCTGATATGCACAAAAATAGCTTACCAGCCAGCCGACAATGCATTTTCAAGCATATGTCGCAAAATAGAGCCCGTTTTACCACTTTCTTTTACCAAATATGCTTTTTATTATTATACATATCCTTATTTAAGTTATGCATACAAGTTTGAAAAGATGACATAGTTCAACCATACCACCAAAATAAATTAAATAATTGATATAAATAAGTCAGTGACAGGCTGAATGACTGTGACGTTGTGGAATTGTAGCTGCAGCTACAACAAATGTTAGCTTTAACTTCAGCAAACAAGAATAACTTCATTTTCCAATGTGGTTAAACAAAGGAAAAAAAAACATAGCAATCTCACACAAAAACTCTGATCACAATACAATCACTTGCATGGTGTATCACGTAGTCCACAAATGAGAATAAGAGAATAATTACACCAACTATACTATAGTTACATTGTAGGAATGTTTGCATGGTGGGTGACTGGGTGGCTTGCATTCCTAAAGATGTCCACGTTCGTGTGACCTTCCAGACTTCTGGCAATAATGTGCTCTCTTAATTATGTTTCTTAGTCATTCCTAATATAATGGGGTCTTTTATGAGCCTCATCTTACATTTATTAGGCGTCATGGCATGAGTCATGTTAGCCTTCAATCTGGTTGAAAGAGTCACAGCATCCATTCAGTGATATGAGTCATGTGGGACTCTATAGTCACTCTACATAGTAACTGCAATTGGGCAGTGGCGTAACGACCTAGCCGGGGGCCCTTGGACATTCTAAGCTTGGGGGCCCTTACCCATTATGCATCTACATGTATGTACGTAAATAATTGAACATTTATAATTATAGCGCCATTTCATGATATATATATATATATACTCAGAGCAGTGGTGCAAAAACCCAAGTTTTTTCAAAATGAAAAGTTGTCTTTTGTTTTTTTATTTTTTTTAAATTTTTTTTCTTGATTCTGTTTTTAAGGTTTCCTATTTGGGATCATAAAACTCATAAAAATGGCTTAATGCCGTTCAAATAATCAGATGCATATAAATGAAATTAACTAAAACAGTAGAACCGTAGAATATCATAAAACGAAATTAACAACGACCATACAACAATTGCCAAGAGAGTTGAAGAGACGCAAATTTTGTCATTTCTAATTTCAAATTTGTTAAAAACCAAAAAACCGAAATTTGCGTTTTATTGGTTTTTTGGGTTAAAAAACAAAAAAACAAAAAACAAAGCCTTTAACAGCCCTGAGGCGCTCTCTGATGTTAAATGTCATTACAAACGAATATATTACATCAGTTTTCAAAACAGTGCGCAGTAGGCCTATACGCTGAAAGAGCCACCAGTGCCTACACAGTAATGTAGGCTAGTGAACAACAAGAGTTTGTGAACATGTCTAGTCTGTAGTTTCTCACGAATTTTGGTATTCTAGCTTTCTGTTCGCAAATGTGTCTATCAAGTCCCTTTGGGCATTTAAGAAGCTGAACGGATCATTAGAACAGAATTTCGTCAAGAGCTGTAGACTTGTGGAATGGTTTGGATGATTGTAGCTAGCTACTGTCTCAGTGGGCACAATCACAGCTTTTAACAGGAAGCTAGAAAAATTGGGCTAATATGGATAAAATTAAGTATGTTCAAAGTTAAATTTCAGTGGTTTTAAAACAAACTAAACGTCTTCTAAAACACTTAAAACTCTTGTTGTGTTAAGTCGTCAATATTAAAATTATAACATTCGCTAGATGTGGTTTTTTACATCATGTAACTGAAAAGCATTATTGACATAATGTGACTTTTTCCCTAAAAATTATTGTCACAGAAAAACGGACAAACAGTGCATTAAATTTTTTAGTTTTAAAAGCTTGGGGGCCCTTTGGACCTCGGGGGCCCCTGGACTTTGTCCACCCTCGTTATATGGCTGTTACGCCACTGCAATTGGGTGATAGTCAACACTAATTGAAGAAAATGTCAAATCACAAACCACATAGGGGTACCCCCAAAAAAACTTACCCGATTTGCACGAATCCCATGACCCAGCCTGAGCAGGGATGGAGGGGCAGCTGCCCCCTTACCACCCGTGGCGACGCTAATGAAATAAACAGAATGGCAAAAAACACAACAAAAGTGAAGGACTGCAGCTTAGAGGTGGTAATTCAAAATCATGCTCCCATTTGTGTAGCACACAGCCTACTTCAAAAGAAGATACTTGCAAAAACTGAGCACTAGTCTGCTAATAAAGGAAACTTGTTTGGTGATCCAATATATTCTGATGATTTACAGAATTAAATTAAATTTCATTTATTCATTCAAGACAGGACATCATAGACCCATAATATATCTTGTTTACAGTCATAGATGAGCTCACTATTGGGTATTGCACTCATTCAACCACTGAAGTTTTAAGAGGCGCTTTCAGCCACTTCTAAATTATTGCAATCGTAATCCAAATTGCAAATTCATTTAGCTCCACTTCAAAGAGACTCATCAGAAGTGCTCAAATAATGTTCTCCTGGCTAATTGAATAAGCGGATGCCCTGCACTTGGCTTTCGAGTGGCGCTTTAGATGTTTGCAGTTTAAGATTACAATTGACAGTAATAAATTTATGCCAAGCAGAAAAGAAGGCTGCAGCCCTTTTAATAATAATAATAATAATATTTATTCTTTAAAGAAGCGCCTGACAAACGCACTGCGCTGTACATGTACATGTTATGGCAATTAAATAATTCAGAAGAACACAAATCACAGAAGACATAAATCAACAAAGTTGCACCCATGCAAGGTGCAAGCTGATTGTACTTTTGCTGCCACCTAGGGAATGAAGGCATCAGCTAAACCCAGAGGGGCCTTATGGGAATCGAAACAGGTCCGTGAAAACTTCAGGCAAGAGTGTTATACATTATACTATCCCGACACTTTAAAGCAAATGGCTTCCAAACTTTAGAAAATTCCCAATGACTTTTCACAAAGTTCTTCAGAATTAACATTGGGTTTGTTATAAGTTAAATGTTTTTCATACAATAAATTAAATTGCTTGCAATATCAGCTAACTTGCAAGTAGGAGTTTCCTGCTGACATGTTGGACATCAACTTTTGTGTTTGTGCTGCAACCAAAAGATTCTTCATTCCAAGATCATACCACCAAATGCTATGTTTTGTTTGGTACTGTTTACCAGTTACTGGAAATATATGGCAATTAGTTTAACTGGCTTTAGCTTTTCAGCTTCGTGAAAGAAAAACAAAAGCAGTTCCTTAACTTAACTCTAAGATCCTATTGTGATGCAAAGGGTTAATGGCTTCATTTTCTTACACATAATACACAAAGGCGGGTGATATGCCCTGTCTTCACGTCTTGCCTACGTACGCCTTGCCTATAGATGCCTTACCTACAAGCCTTGCCAATTTTCCTTGCCATCAAATTGCCACTTACAGTGGGGGAACGAACATTGTCCCCCCCGGACATTGTCCCCCCCGGACATTGTCCCCCCCGATTCTGCGTAGGACATTATCCCCCCTGGACATTATCCCCCCCTCTGTGTAAATAGCCTATAGTATAGTCTGCATGTCATTGATAAACCTTAGTTGCCGTTTTTGTTGGCTATTTCATTCAGGTGTAGGCCTAAACTTAACCCTTAAACCGCCGCATACTATGTGGGGTTCATGCACCCCGGACGCCAAATACTTTTTTGTTGCAATATAGGCCTACTTCGAAACGTCACAACTCACTGAGAAACCATATATATATATTTACATATTTACATATATATATAGATACATATATATATATACATATATATATGTATATATGCATATGCACACATATATACATATATATACTTAGATCCAAATATGTATATATATGTGTATATACATATAAATACATATATATATACAAACATATTTACATATGCAAATATATATATATATCCATATATATATATATACATATGTAAATATGTATATACTTATATATATATGCATATAAATGTATACTTACACTTACATATACAAAAATATATATACATATACATATATATGTATATATACATATATACACACACATATATATACATAAGTACATATATATATTCATATATACATATATGTACATATACCTGTACATATTGTAAGGTGCTACTCTACGAATGAAGAAAAACTCGTATCTAGGGTAAAATAGAATGTATATTATAAAACAAAATCCGTAATAGTAACACACATACAACCTTATCGAAGAACATCAGCTCCACACGTCTCCAGCTCTCGAGAACGTTGCACAGCAAACAAACAACTTGGTTGGCCACAGCGGACACGAAACCAACAGTTTAACTAGTTAACTAGACTTATCTAGTACATGGAAGTCTTGGTCAGTTATACTGAGAATTCGACATCACACGGCAACAGGCCTAACGAAAACTGCCAAGCTTCGACGACGAATCTTTTACATTGGTTTAAATAGGAGAGAACACTCCTTCTTAACTATACCTGATATAGTTCATCAACTATCCTATTTTCTGTCTCTGTTACAGTAACGATATTCGTATATTTCTAGTAAGCATAACATCACGCCTACTTTCAATATATAGTTCAGTTCCATACTAAATATATTTAGCTTTATCCAGAATGTCTCTTCAATCTAGGACAAAGTACCGTCAACAGTGTCTCGGTTGGGAAGGTCTCCCAACATACCCCCCAACCACTACGAGAGAAAACCTATCGGTTTTCGACAAAACGAAAAAAAACACAAAAACATGACAAATGAAACTACGCAAAACACAACCAAAACCCCCAACTTCAACTCCCCAACAACACACTCGAAGATCCCACAGGCGACGGTCGACTCAAGAGATCTGGCATCCAGTTCTCTTTTCCCGGTCGATGCTTAATGTCGAGAGTATACTGTTGTAACTCTAGGCTCCATCGAAGCAATTTCTGATTTGAATTTGCCATTGTGTTTATGAACTGCAACGGACTGTGATCTGTATAGACCAAGACCGGCGAAGACCCAAAGTAGACGCTGCACGCTCGGACCGCTGTCACAAGCGCCAAGGCCTCCTTCTCGATCGTCGAATAGTGCATCTCATGAATCCTCAGCTTCCGACTCAGGAAACAAATCGGATGTTCCACGTACAACATCATCACCATCATGAAGAACACGAGCACCGTCAAGTTCCTCCGATTGGAACATAGTCGTCGATCTCGACAACTTCTGCCATCGTTTCTCCCATCCTGACATCTCATCCTGCTAGTCATCTGCAAATATACAGCTAACGCACCCACATAAGATTTCTCTTTTAACAATTCACTTTCATTTGCCTTGTGTGCACAAATCGGTAGCCATACTACTTCAAACTTCCACAAACATCCTTCCAACAAACACTCTGTAAACAACCACACCAAACATTTCCTGTATGTCAACCCTTGAAACTGTACCAAGCACACACTCCAATTACTGTAACCATTTCTGATGTGTAATACCAATGCTACAGCTATTGACATACACCCATCAGTCATGCCACCATGCAACCATATCAACATCCAAGCATGTTCCAAAGTACCTTGTACTAACACCAATGCAATGCACCTCCACAACTTATATATTTGCCATTCACCACCCTGTTTCAAGAAACCATGCATGAATATCCACATTTTCCATTTCACATTCACTTCAGTCAACATACCTTTACGCCACTCTTTCACACACCAATTCTTCCGTGCTCCTAATACGAACAAATCCTTCTTCACCACATCTTGTACCTTTCGCACATCCACATCCACTTCCACTGTTTTAAGCAACCTGCTTACACCTTCATTCGATGCGTTGTCCACTTCGACACACCTTCGATTCATCTCCGCGACCCTCGACTCGTCAAGCAAAAAGGAACATACAACAGGTATATCATCAACAATGCACTTCTTTAAGTTTAACAATTCCCCTTGTACGTCTTCCATTGTAAACGCATCTTCAATCTTATTATACCTCACACAATTTCTTGAAGAAAACATTGACACAACATTATTGCACTTGACAAACGACAACTCATTCTTCTCTCCTGCGTACGTCTTCAATTCAACTTCTGATTTCCTCAAAACATTTTCAACGTCGTCATTCATCACGTCCTTGTACAACACAATCTCACTCACATTCGACAATCTTTCAAGCTTCTCTTCACACAATTCATTTACACCTTTTACATCCAACACATCATTTATTTTATTTCGCTCATTATCTACTAAGACATCACGAGACACTTCATACCCATTCTGTTCACGCTGCGAGTGTCCTGATTTAGCCAACTCAAACAATGGCTTCATCACAACATCCGTGCGTTGTAACTGAATTACATCATTTCGAAACACAACTTCTCCTATGTTCGACTTAATGATTCTATTCTCGTCAAACAATTCACTAACACCTGAAAACTCCAAATCATTTTCGACTATTTCCAACTGTGTACTAGCATGAGCGTTCACGGCATCTTCATTCCCAGTGACAACCCTATCCAATGCTGCTTGTGCTCTAGTTACCACAGAAATGTCTATAGGTCCCAAGTCTGCAATATCATTACCTATGAGCACATCTACTCCTTCAGGTAACTTATCAATTAAGCCACATAACACTTTTCCCTTCACTCTTTCCGAATCCAAGTTAATTTCCACTAAAGGAATTTCAATAGGATCTCCAACAACACCCTGAATCAAACAATTTTCCTTTGTATCTTTAAACTCATCACTTCCTAATCTTTCCTTGCTGACCAATGTTTGCAAAGACCCAGAATCCCTTAGCAAAACTATCTGACGCCGTGTACCTTCATGCCCATACAACCATGCATTTGAACAAAAAGGTCTATAACTATCATGCACATGCATTGAACCTTGTGAGTTTTCAGTAAAGCAGTTGTCATTCCCCACTAACTGAACTGATTTTATGTTAGTTTCAAAATTTCGTTGTCCATTAACCTCCTGTCTACCTTTCAACTGCCAACAATTTGAAACCACGTGATTTTTTCCTCCACAAAACCCACAAGCTGCTGGTGAACCCAAACTCCTAGGAAAAGCCAACTTATTTGTCCTTTTAGGTGATTGCCAACCTGAATTCCACTGTTTTCTTTCAAATTTCGGTGAATTTAACGAGTGACCCCAATTTCCTTTTTCCATATATGAATCCTCCTTATTTTCACCTCTGAACCCAAATGTTTCCACTTTAAATGGTTTGTACAAAATAGCAAATTCATCTGCTAACGTGGCTGCTTCACTCAAACTCCCAGGTTTTTTTTCAATCACCCATCTATGAAGTTCTGTTGGCAAACAATTCACAAATTGTTCCAACTTCACAACTTCAATGAGTTTATCCACTTCTTTCGTAGCACCTTCCCCCTCAATCCAACTGTTAAATGGCAAACTCATTCGAAAAGCAAAATTTGAATATGTTTCCAAATTTCCTTTTCTCATTGTTCTGAACCGTTTTCTATAAAATTCCGGAACACGAGCATAAGCTCTCAACAATGCTTGCTTCAGAATGTCATAGTCTTGACATTCCTCCACACTGAGCTCTGAGAACACTTTCTGTGCCTTGCCAGTTAACTGAGTATGAATGAGACCCGTCCATTTATCTTTTGGAAATTTATGTATTTGCATTGCTTTTTCAAATGCCAACAAGTAATGTTCAACATCTAATTCATCAAATTTCGGAACAAATTTTACTGCATTAGACATTCGAAAACCCTGCTCCATGTCCTCATGTTCAATTACATTATTTTCCAATTTTTTCAATTTCAACTCATGTTGTCTCACTTTATCTTTTTCTTGCACTTCCAATTCCAACTGTAGCTTACTCTGAGCTGCTTCTGCTTCTATTCTCAATCTTCTCTCCAATACTTCAGCTTCCAATTTTATTCTCCTTTCATCTGCTTCTACTTTACGTTGTTCAGCTTCTGCATCCACTCTACGTTGCTCAGCTGCTGCGACAGATTCTAATTTTATTCTCCTTTCCTCTGCTTCAACTTCTACTTTGCGTTTCTCCACCACTGCTTCTGCTTCTGCTTTTATTCTCCTTTCTTCGACTTCCAATTTTCTTTCCTCCATTTCCAACTGTCTTTTATCCGCTTCAGCCTTAGCTTTACGTTCCTCAGCTGCTTCTTCTAACCTTCTTGCTTCATTTTCTGCTTCTAACTTAAGTTTAAACATTTCCAATTCACGCTCTTCCTTTCTCTGCTGTCTTTCTGCTTCCTCTCTCTTAAATTGTCTATCAGCCTCTTCTGCTTCCTTTGCTGCTTTTAACTCCAATGACTTGCTTTTTATTTTCCACTCCTCACTCATAGCCTTAGACGGAGATACTAACTTTGCTAAATTCTTTTGCATCTGTGCTTTACTTAAGCCTTTTGCTTCCTGACCTAAGCGTTCTAACTCAACTTTTAATTCTTCAACCGAACAGTCAAAGACATCTTCAAGCGTTAACGCTTTTGCTGCTACAGGCGACTCCATTTTGCCTGCTTATTCTCTAGTCTATTCTAGACTTACTCAAATTATTTTCAGCTCTGTTGCCAAAACTTTCACTAAGAAATTTCCTTTTCAAAGGTTTAATTTCCCCACTTTTGTCTGTAGACTCTTTTAGAAAAGTCCCTACAAAATTTTCACTTTTAGACTTTTCGAATTAACGTCACTTTTGGACGAAGCCCCCAAATGTAAGGTGCTACTCTACGAATGAAGAAAAACTCGTATCTAGGGTAAAATAGAATGTATATTATAAAACAAAATCCGTAATAGTAACACACATACAACCTTATCGAAGAACATCAGCTCCACACGTCTCCAGCTCTCGAGAACGTTGCACAGCAAACAAACAACTTGGTTGGCCACAGCGGACACGAAACCAACAGTTTAACTAGTTAACTAGACTTATCTAGTACATGGAAGTCTTGGTCAGTTATACTGAGAATTCGACATCACACGGCAACAGGCCTAACGAAAACTGCCAAGCTTCGACGACGAATCTTTTACATTGGTTTAAATAGGAGAGAACACTCCTTCTTAACTATACCTGATATAGTTCATCAACTATCCTATTTTCTGTCTCTGTTACAGTAACGATATTCGTATATTTCTAGTAAGCATAACATCACGCCTACTTTCAATATATAGTTCAGTTCCATACTAAATATATTTAGCTTTATCCAGAATGTCTCTTCAATCTAGGACAAAGTACCGTCAACAGTGTCTCGGTTGGGAAGGTCTCCCAACAATATACACATTTATCTATATACATATACAGTACATACATACACATACATATAGATACATAGTATTACATACACATATATACATATATATAAGTATATATGCATGCAAATATATATATATATCCATATATATATACATATGTAAATATGTATATACTTATATATATATGCATATTTATGTATACTTACACATACATATACAAAAATATATACACATATACATATACATATTTCCGCAAGAATATTATACGATTATATCTTAGACTGGGGGGATAATGTCCTACCCTGGGGGGACAATGTCCAGGGGGACAATGTCCGGGGGACAATGTCCGGGGGACAATGTCCAGGGGGGACAATGTCCTACACCCCTTACAGTGTATGGTCAAAATTTTCAATTTTCTTTTCAGGATTTTTTCCGGGGCGGTAGCCTACTAGAACCCCTACACTTTATCAGAAAATGTCTCAATTAGTTTTATTCGAAAGTCTTTGCATTTTCGTACCATTCTTCACCACAGCCCAAAATCCGTTTGAAACCAGTGGCAACCAAATCTTGACATGAAATAATATGACAAGTTTCTAACATGGCAGACATGAGTCAATCGACGGCAGCGAATGATACGCAGACGCCTCTGGTGAATGTTTTGGAATTTGGAGCAGCAACAAAGATCAACTATTATTATGAAGACGATCGTATAATTGGCCAGAGTGTAATATGTGAGTCGTTGGGATAGAGCCATTTATTACAGAGCTCTAGATATTAGGCCTACATACAATACAATACAATACAACTTGTATTTATAACGTGCCTTAATAAAACAGAGTCTTACTCAAAGGACGTGTTACAATGTAATTATTATGCAACCGAATTCTGTAAACATGCTAATAATCTTAAAAAGACATGGAGCCTTATTCGCTCCATAGTCAAAATGGGGGATCAGGAAAGCAAGATTGAGTCACTTAAAGTCAATGGAATTAAGACCGACATTCCAGAGGTCATGGCTAATAAATTTAACAATTATTTCACCAATATTGCTCATTCTCTTGCTGGAAACATACCTAATTCCCAATCTAGCTACACAAAGTATTTACAGCCCCCTCGCCCCAATTCGTTTGCACTTAGCTTAACTTCTTCTGAAGAAATATTGAATCTGAGCCACTCATTTCATCCAACCCATAGTAGGGGAATTGACGATATAGATCCATGCATTGCATCTGCATTTGTAGATAAGGTAGCTCCTCTGTTGGCTGAAATGATTAACTGCTCTTTTACCACTGGTATAGTGCCCCAGGCCATAAAAATAGCAAAAGTTGTTCCAATTTATAAAAAAGGTGAAAAAGATAATGTAACAAATTATAGGCCTATTTCTATTCTCCCTTATTTCTCTAAATTTTACGAAAAGTTAATGTATAATCGCCTTTATAATTTTGTTGAAAAATCAGGTATAATATTCCAAACGCAACATGGCTTTCAACCTGGGCATTCCCCTTTTATGTCCCTCCTAAGTATGCAGGACAAAATTTCAAATGCTATAGAAAATAATGAATACTCAATAGGAATCTTTTTCGATTTAGCCAAAGCCTTCGATACTGTAAATCATAAAATTCTCCTTAAAAAACTAGAAAATTATGGAATACGAGGCGAGCAACTAAAATGGTTTACTAGTTATTTTGAAAATCGTCAACAGTGCGTCTGTTGCAATGGTGCATTTTCGGACTTAAGAGCAATTGACTATGGAGTGCCACAGGGATCTAACCTCGGCCCTTTACTGTTCCTCATTTATATAAACGACCTCCCCAATGTATCACCAATCATGTTTTTTATTTTATTTGCAGACGACACCAACGTTTTTTACTCTCACAGTTCTTTGCAAACCCTTACTCAGGTCATAAATACAGAGCTTACTCTAGTGGCGGACTGGTTTTCTGCTAATAGACTAACCCTTAACCTAGATAAAACAAACTTCATACTATTCAAATCCCATAGGAAAATGGGTCCCTCGGATGACTCGTTAAGATTATCCATCAATGGCATTCCTATTACCAAAGTCACCTCTACTAAATTTTTAGGTGTTCACGTGGACCAACATTTGACCTGGAAGGAACATATAAAAACTATTTCTAACAAAATTGCTAAAAACATTGGTATTCTAACTCGAACTGCATACTTATTGCCCTCCTGCATACGCCTAAAATTATATTACTCGTTGGTATACCCCTATCTTACTTATTGTAATATGGTATGGGCATCTACTTATGATTCTAGACTACGGAGATTAATTCTATTGCAAAAACGTGCAGTTCGTATCATTGCGGGAGTTCCAAGGTGCGTTCATTCTGGACCACTATTTACTGACTTGAAGCTACTTAAACTAGAACAGATTCGAACATTACAGATTGGCCTATTTATGTACCGCTATAAACATGGTTTACTTCCAGCATGTTTTAAGGGATTTTTCATCTAGGATCCGATGTTCATACTCACTACACCAGAAACTTTAACTCTTATCGCCCCATATACGCACACACCAATACTCGCTTATTCTCCATAAAATCTGTTGGCTCCACAACCTGGAACATGCTTCCCTCTCACATACGTTGTGCCCTCCACCTACGGCACTTTAAAAAATGCTGCATGCCTACCTGATTAATGGAAATTAGCTATAACCTACCCTGCCGGATATTCTTTTCACTGTTAGTTAAGGTTTTCGGTTTTTCTTTATATTTTCATAGTGTTTTGAATCGAGTTAATCATTTACTGTGTAATATGTACTATACTGTTTGCATTGCTGTACGAAACTTGATATTGCACTGTTTATCAAGGATTTAGCTAATTCATATTTCTGAAATGTTGTTCTAGGTGTCCCTAGTTAGCGGGATCTTGATCCCTTTTGGGACTCCTCTTGCGGCCAATCCTGATACTTTATGTTGAAATGTTATGTGTTTTTTTTTCATTTGGCTTCAATAAAACAGATTTGATTGATTGATTGATTGATTGATTTATATTGTATTGTAGGCCTATCTATAAATTTATAAAGCGTATCTCACAGAGAACACCAATCAGAGGCGCTCACAGTGCGAAAGACCCCGAGCAAAAAATAGTGTCTTAAGACAGCGAAAGGAAGCACCTGGACCAACCAGTGGCGGCGCCAGGATTTCAGGTTTGGGGAGGGGTTAAAACCTCAATTCCTTCTCTTTCTCCCTTCCTCTCTGGCATTGCCAGTGATTTCCCACTTTTGTTTGGGGGGCTAAGCCGCCGATAGATAGGGGGGCTTCAGCCCACCCTAGCCCCATGCTGGCGCCGCCACTGGGAATAACCTCACTCGGTTCTCCTTTACAAAAACTGTTACCCGAAGGCTTTATAGGAATAACCTCACTCGGTTCTCCTTTACAGAAGCTCTCACCCGAAAGTTTCATAGGAATAACCTCACTCGGTTCTCCTTTACAAAAGCTCTCACCCGAAGGTTTCGTAGGAATAACCTCACTCGGTTCTCCTTTACAAAATCTGTAACCCGAAGGCTTTATAGGAATAACCTCACTCGGTTCTCCTTTACAGAAGCTCTCACCCGAAGGTTTCGTAGGAATAACCTCACTCGGTTCTCCTTTACAAAAGCTCTCACCCGAAGGTTTTATAGGAATAACCTCACTCGGTTCTCCTTTACAAAAAACTGTAACCCGAAGGCTTTATAGGAATAACCTCACTCGGTTCTCCTTTACAAAAACTGTAACCCGAAGGTTTATTAGAAATAACCTCACTCGGTTCTCCTTTACAAAAGCTCTCACCCGAAGGTTTCGTAGGAATAACCTCACTCGGTTCTCCTTTACAAAAACTGTAACCCGAAGGCTTTATAGGAATAACCTCACTCGGTCTCCTTTACAAAAACTGTAACCCGAAGGCTTTATAGGAATAACCTCACTCGGTTCTCCTTTACAAAAACTGTAACCCGAAGGCTTTATAGGAATAGCCTCACTCGGTTCTCCTTTACAAAAACTGTAACCCGAAGGCTTTATAGGAATAACCTCACTCGGTTCTCCTTTACAAAAACTGTAACCCGAAGGCTTTATAGGAATAACCTCACTCGGTTCTCCTTTACAGAAGCTCTCACCCGAAAGTTTCATAGGAATAACCTCACTCGGTTCTCCTTTACAAAAGCTCTCACCCGAAGGTTTCGTAGGAATAACCTCACTCGGTTCTCCTTTACAAAATCTGTAACCCGAAGGCTTTATAGGAATAACCTCACTCGGTTCTCCTTTACAGAAGCTCTCACCCGAAGGTTTCGTAGGAATAACCTCACTCGGTTCTCCTTTACAAAAGCTCTCACCCGAAGGTTTCGTAGGAATAACCTCACTCGGTTCTCCTTTACAAAAACTGTAACCCGAAGGTTTATTAGAAATAACCTCACTCGGTTCTCCTTTACAAAAGCTCTCACCCGAAAGTTTTATAGGAATAACCTCACTCGGTTCTCCTTTACAAAAGCTCTCACCCGAAGGTTTATTAGGAATAACCTCACTCGGTTCTCCTTTACAAAAGCTCTAACCCGAAGGTTTCATAGGATTAACCTCACTCGGTTCTCCTTTACAAAAGCTCTCACCCGAAGGTTTCGTAGGAATAACCTCACTCGGTTCTCCTTTACAAAAGCTCTAACCCGAAGGTTTTATAGGAATAACCTCACTCGGTTCTCCTTTACAAAAGCTCTAACCCGAAGGTTTTATAGGAATAACCTCACTCGGTTCTCCTTTACAAAAGCTCTCACCCGAAGGTTTATTAGGAATAACCTCACTCGGTTCTCCTTTACAAAAGCTCTAACCCGAAGGTTTCATAGGAATAACCTAACTCGGTTCTCCTTTACAAAAGCTCTAACCCGAAGGTTTCGTAGGAATAACCTCACTGGGTTCTTTTTTACAAAAGCTTTAACCCGAAGGTTTCGTAGGAATAACCTCACTCGGTTCTCCTTTACAAAAGCTCTAACCTGAAGGATTTATAGGAATAACCTCACTCGGTTCTCCTTTGGGGCCGTCCATAAAGTACGTCACGCTATTTTTGACCATTTTTACCGCCCCCTCCCCTGTCACAAACTGTCACAAAACTCGGACCCCCTAAAGTACGTCACACTTTCAACGTAGAAATAATAATACTTCCGAAAGCAAGGCTAATACATAAACAAGGCTTCGCAACAGCATTATTACTAGCGCTCCTAGCGAGAGGAATCGTGAAAAACACATTCAGGAGATATGCATTTCATGCTATTTTGACATAAAACTAATTAAAATGTTTCAGAAAATTAAAAAAAATTATTTTTAAAGCTATGAAATTCTACTAAAAAAATAAAAATAAATTATAAATAAAATAAAAAATAAATAAATGTGTGACGTCACACATGGCCTGACCCCCTCCCCTGTCACAAACTGTCACACTTTCTTAAACCCCCTCCCCTGGAGCGTGACGTACTTTATGGACGGCTCCTTTATAAAAGCTCTAATCCGAAGGTTCAACAATAATATTCTTACAATTAACTTCGATTTCCGCTTCTTTGTGATCTAAGAGTATCGACGAGTTTCTGTTCGAAATAATAGGCTAATGTCGTGTGGATTTGGTCGATTTGTGTCTTCAAACGGAACAGTTTTTCGTCGAATTTCGAATTAATTTTTTCTGATAAAATTTTTGCATTAGCCTATATCTTCTGTTCAAAGTTACATGTGGTGTCGATCTTTCGATTTTCGATTTGTGTCACCAAATGGCCTACCGTTTTTCGTCGAATTTCATCTTTTTGTTTCTCCCTGATTGACGAATTTCGATATTTTTCCTCGAAATGTTCACCTTTAGGTCTACGTTTTGTCGCCTTCACGTCGACTTTTCAAATAAAGCTCGATCGTCTCGTTCCCACGGCAACGAAAAATCGGTCCAAAGATGACGTCATTAGAACAACAATAGCGAGATGACGGTTTTATAACATTTAGGCCTACGTCATCAGTTCGCAGAGTAAGTAAGTAAGTTCGTGGCACGCGTTGTCTCATTTCTTCCAAAGTCAAAGAGATTTGTTGCTGTAGAACCTACATTAATTGTATGGTAGGCTTAAACGTGTAGGCCTAATAATAAATACCGACCATCAGTGTCGAAAAAGGCCTGCTTGAAACGGAAATTATGATTCACTGTAGGCCTACCTTCATGTTAAATTGTGAAGCTGCATTACCCATCACTGTTCAGTCTTTTCATTCAAGGGGCCGTCCATAAATGACGTCACGTAATTGTAGCCGATTTTGAACACCCTCCCCGTCGTCACACTTCGTCACAAAAAGTAACACCCCCTTGAAAAATGACGTCACAAAGCTCTGACCCCTCCCTAAAACAAAATTTCCATGGCGAAGCAAAATGCTCCATCGTGGAACAAATAGGGAGAGCATGCATAGCCTATTTTAAAATCTAACGGTGACCAAATATTGAAATAATTAGAAAATTATTAATAACTAGCAGTTTTTACCCGGCGTTCGCCCGGGTTTTCCTCAGCGCCCGTGTATTTGAATTTAACGACATCTTCGTCAACGCCTGTGAATTTGAATTTAACGATGTGAAAATTTTTCGTGTGTCCCTCTGGCGAATTTACGCGCTGGCTTGAAATTTGTTTAATATCAACTCTATGTAATATATACTCCCATGCATTTGCCAGAATTCAATGGCATTGAAACTACGACCACATCGAAACTTAAAATGTCCAAATATCGGAATTTAAAGTAAATTTTGAGTTGAAATATAGTTGGGTTGAGATCTATAGAAATTCAAATGAAAACGTTCGTTAAAAATTTCGTATGGCTAAAGTGTTGCATTGGCGAATCTTTAAGTCCGATGACCTAGAAATTCTCCCGTGGTCCCCACTTCTGATGTTAAATCAACGGTCAACGTGATTGGTTGCGAATCAGAGCGTTGACCTATATCCTACGTGTGACGTAAGATTGCATATTTAATTAGCATGCGTGACGTGGACAAATGGCCTTACTATGGCTATGAGACCGGCATTGAGATATAGCCTCGTCGAAAAGTTGGAAATTTAAAATGGCCATATATCGGCGTTTAAATAAAATTGCGAACTGAAAATAGTCGCGTTGATCTAGACGTTGCGTAATAATGTTTTGTAAATTTTTTCAAATCGCTAAACCGTTCCGTTTCGGAGCCTTTAGCCGGACAGCGAAACATACATACATACATACATACATACGGAAGGACATCGTAAACAGACTAAGAATTATAATATAAGATGATGCCCGTATAGGCTACTTTAAAATAATCCAAAAAATAATGAAAATTTAATACTCAAAATTAGTCCTGTTATTATTAAAATTAAATTGTTGTTATTTGTACAAATTTAATAACATAGACCTGATGTGACGTCACATTTCTCCAACCCCCCCATCGTCACAAATTTCCGACCCCCGACCCCTAGGTGCATGACGTCATTTATGGACGGCCCCAAGACCCTATAGCATTGATGTCAAAGAGCAGGCCCGCGGACCATTTCTGGCCCGCCGATGATTTTTCTCTGGCCCGCGGCGCTGTGCCTAAAGTCTACAAATTTTGAGAAAGAAGTTTATTTTTATTTTTTACAGTCCATACCCAGTGGCGTAACTAGAGCCAATATGGAACCCTGGCAGCTGCGCAGACCAACTCAACATTAGCCTAATCATAATTTTAAGTAGTAATTGATAGATATCATATCACCCTGCCACTACCCCTTCTCCGTCTCTCCATTAGCCTCTCCTTCCGCCTCCACCTCTCCCACTCCACCTCTCCTCTCCCTCCGCCACCCCTCCTCCTGATGTAGAAGCTGTGTCATCTGATTTTTCCAAGCATGAGACAGCCGTGTTCCTTCTTTTTGGGCTTATAATAAATCCGAGCGCTGATAACTTTTGCGATCCAGACGATGCTGCTAAGGTGCTGACAATTCTTCATTTTTGCGTTCCTTTTTTTGGTCTAGAGCAGCCATGGTTAACCCGTGAAGAAATTTAAATTAAATTATATAAACAAACACAGCAAAATTAATATAATTCTGCAGTGACCCGGGAAGTGTACAAACACACAAAGACTTCATGACTCAACTTCATGTCCTATCCCCTCAGCCAAGGACCTCTGGATATTATCTTTTATCAACGGGTCCGTGCTCAGCCTATAAGCAAAGTTGTGCAAAGTCCAAGCAGCGCATAGTTGAAATGTGAAAGATAATACTGGCATTACCCACAAATATCTTAAAATTGTTTAGAATTATTGAGTGCGGGGGTTCAGAGATAGCGATAAGAGAGAGAGACTAGACAGATGGACAGAGAAGGATAGAGATCGTAGAGAGCCAGGGACAGACAGAGACAGTCAGAGAAGGAGAGAGGGAGATAGACGGAGAGAGAGGAGAGCCAGAGACAGACAGAGAAGGAGAGAGAGACACCGCTTGCACAACCCGGGCAGAAGTAACTCCAACCCGGGCAGTGCCCATAATTGCCCGGGCGTGGCTACGCCACTGTCCATACCAAATGCACTTAATGTTAAGCTGCAAGACAAAGATATTACCATTGCTGGAGCATATATTATGATTTGATACGAGCATTCGAAATAAAACTTCAGCTGTCGTCGGCTTTCTAACTTGCGCAAGGGCATTGCGAGCACTTTGAACACATTGTAAGGTGCTACTACTAAGAATAAGACAACTCATTCTAGGTAAAAGAAAACGTATATTATAAAAGTACAATAGTTAGTAGCAACATACAACCTTGTCCTCGACAAGAAGTTCCAGAAACGTCTTCGTAGTCAGAAGCACGTCGAACAGGCGAAAATACAGCTTGGTTGGCCGCTCAGGACTTGAAACCATGCAAGAGTTTAATTCTAGTTAGTCAAGCGCCTTAACTAATACACTGAAGACTTGGTTAGTCCTACGTCAAAAGAACACCATCGGCAACAGGCCTAAACAACAACTGCCAAGCTTCTTCGACGAACCCTTTACCTGGGTTTAAATAGGAGACAGCACTCCTTATGTTGCTAAACACAATATATTTCATAACCGATCAAGTCTCTATCTCTTTCTACATTAACGATATTCAACTATATACAATACTAAGCACAAAGTCAATCCTCCTTTTATATAGAGTTCATTCCAGTATGATAAATATCTAGTCTTATCCGTACTGTCTGTAGATCTAGGATAAAGTACACGCACCAGGTGCTCGGTTGGGAAGGTTCTCCCAACAACATGAACGAAGCTAAAAATCATGCCAATGCATTAAACGTTGTTTTCGACTCTGCTCAATATGCAACGAAGGTGACAGACATCTACAGAGGAACAATTTTAGCTGTTCATTTGGAATCAATCCTGCGACTGTTCCAAGTTTGTTATAAATGGAGCTTGTTGATTTGCAGTGTAACCCAGCATTGAAACCAAATTCACAAATACTGTAATTGAAGTGCAGGTGTTTTATCAGCAACTGCCCAGAGAAACGTTTCCTCATTTCCGAACACATGCATGCTGCTCGAATGCTGTGTTTGTTTGCCAGCTCATATCTATGCTAGCAAGGATATTCAAAGA
The DNA here is from genome assembly GCA_020284085.1 of Aporrectodea caliginosa. Taxonomy (NCBI): domain Eukaryota; kingdom Metazoa; phylum Annelida; class Clitellata; order Crassiclitellata; family Lumbricidae; genus Aporrectodea; species Aporrectodea caliginosa. Next base: position 816,116 of record JACEVL010000179.1, on the reverse strand, counting down.
TTACACTTGTTACGACAAGACAAAAAATGTAGATCACCGCTGACTGACTCAAATCTACATGCAAGTCTCAAAGTACCGGTAGCGCTAGCTGCAGATTCCTCCTCTCGTCAAAAGAAAACAGTATAAAGTTTCCAGTGCAACTATTACTAATCAGTAATTTTTTTCCTTGATGTACCCTGGAGAAACATTTTATTCAAAATAATTATCTCGTTAATCTTTTTATTGTCAGCTCACTATACGTTTGACAGGGACTTGTTTTAATTTGTAAATATCAGAATAAGACAAATTTGAGTTATTGATAAACAATAGGCCTGTCTCTCAACTAGAATACATTGACCTTAGGCTTAGTGAGTGTTATGTGATGTTCGTGACTGATAATGAAGATCACAAGATTTTATAAGCATTCATAATTTTGATTTGGTATGCTAAAAAATGCACCATTTAAGATTTAGTTTTGCAAAAATATCTCACCGAACTCCTTCCAGAGCCCTACCCCATTTTGCTCAGGAACCTTCGACACTCTGGCCTGCGCCTTGCTGGAAAGTCTTGCCACTGACCCGCCATTTAAAAAGGTCTGACACCCCTGCTCTATAGGCTATAGTCCCAGCTAAAAAAAATCTTACTCAGATCCATCTATATTCCGGCGACCGCCTTCCAATTGCTGAGATCTAAACACAACTCACGGTATCAACTCCTTGCATGGTCTCCATCTCGCTCTGGTCTTCTGGCAAGCGAATTTTATTCCCACTTAATATAGGCACTAGCATTGGACAGCAGGCCTGGATTAACCACGGGTCCAGTGGGTCTACGGACCCAGGCCTACTAAAAATTTAACAAATAAGGGGCCTACCATTAATTAGAATGCCACCTTGAAAATTTTATACATTCTAATACTGCCCATAGCCTATAGGCTAACTATTATTTTAGTTTTCAAACGTTACATCGCTGACATGTAGTATTATGTTTAAACACGCTAGTTTTACTGCGAACAAACAACGATAGGCCTATATCACTATAGTCACTATATTGCAACAGCCATGGCAATAATGAGATTGGTGACCGTTAGCTCCCTTAGGCCGTTAGGGTTCCCACGACAGTTTACTCAGCTGAGGTAGTGAGGCTGTTAATAGCCTCTGCCGCCTATCACCGTCGACTTCAGGTATACAGCACTATTCATTAGCCGCATGCTCATCCTTACCCTCGCCAAGCTGAAGGTTTTCGTGCATAAATTTTTATTCGGAAGATGTTAATATGGAACTTTGTGACGAATGGATTCAATGGCGAGCATTTTTTAGTCAATTGCCGTCAGTGGAATATATAGGCCTAAGCTATAGGCCTAGTAATAGATCTTAAGCAACATTAGGCCTATGAAAAGGGGAAGTTCTTGTGGATCCATTTTTACGATAGTCTCGAGCTGCCCCTGCATATCCTTGGAGGATGCCATTGATGACCAGAATGAAATTATCTTATCTACCTACGCTGTAAAAAAACAGCAATGTGAAAACCGACCAACGGTTAATATTGAAGATGATGCAGGAAGTTGGTTCCAAAGTGAAGGGCCAATGAAGGCAAAAGCTCGAGATTATGCATAGTAGTCCTCGCTCGTGGGACAAGAGCTACGGCCTGCTAGTCTATTGTTCCCTGCTCTGGCCCACAGCCTGCCACTCCTTTGTATGCTGGACTGGGCTACCCAAGTCTTTTGTTCCCATTCTGAACGGCAACCAATCAGATCGAATGACGGGTAGGCCACGCTAGGTCATTGGCCAGGCTCAGATCCATTGACGGGTAAGCGCACGAGCAATCATTGGTCAGTGCTCCAGGCAATAATCATGATTGACAGTTATGCGCAGGTGGGACCTATTGTTCCCCAAGCAGGGTGGCTCAACTTTGATCGACAGGCAGGTGCGAGCAATTCCATTGGACGCGGCTCTGAACCAACCAATTTCATCGGCGCCTAAACTCGTAAGCCCCTCCCCTCCCCTCCCCCAAACCCAATGGCAAGGGCGGCGGGGGGGGCGGCGGCGGCCACTACCGAATAAAGCCCAAGCTTACTTAACATTACAGACCGCTTAAGAAGTTAGTGATCATAATACACACAAATTCAATACTATGCATGTATATTCGTAATAATATAAACAGAAAATTTGGCAACCATCATGGATCATTATAATTTACTTTCGAACTCTCACACTTACAACTACTCTTCCTACGACAATTGAAAAAAAAGGAAAATCGAGGTCCATCATGTGACGTCATATCCTGGTTTAGAAATCGTAGTCATATCACTACTACTACTACTACTAAACAAATTCCTACAGCATTCGAAGTGTTAGTCATTAGAATTTGTATACATCACTGTTTTACCATCGAAACAAGTTCACAATCAATAGTTGACTCTAGGAATATATAATGTTCTTCTAATGTAGGTAGGTAGGTAGGTACAATCAATTGGTATGCTTCCACATCGATGGATAATATAGTCTAATCCATCACACAACTTTCAGAGTGAAGGCTCCCAACAATCAAGCAAGCACTTAAAATCAAATTTTGGAAATGATATACATTTGACTATGTGCCTAATATCCAAACATCATTCCATCACATCACATAAAAAACATTAAGCTCTCTGTCGTGTTCTATACTAAACCGAAAACCTTTCGATTTGACTCAGCTGGAGTCTCAAACAAACCCGTGTCATCCCCACAAAGAGCTGCTATATAAATCCATCGAATCAATATCAATGAGATTGACGCTGTAACGCAAGTGAAAAGGTTTCCCACATAGGTACCATATAATTGAATGACCACACAACCGAAGCGAAAATAAATCGCCTGAAGCATATTCAGAAGTCACCTGCACTGCATATTTGCGCGCTTAGAAACAGAAGGCATGGCAACTGGAATCTTTCCAGAGACGGAATATTTTAATGCATACGCATATGAGCAATCTATCCAAGTGATATGGGTAAGCGCACGTTTTATAATTAATATGTGCATAGGCATGTTTAAATTGAATCAGACAATGCTGTATAAATGGCCTACAAAATGCCTAGCCAAATCGCGACCATCCGTAAACACAAAGTCGCTATGCCAACAGCACGAATCATAATGGCATTCGGTAGACAATATACTCAGTCACAGCTCACTCCAAGCAAGTCGACGATTGGTATAACCTATTCCATTATTTCACTCTATACTGAGAACTTAACCACTTCAAATTATATATCCATCGTAGACTATGCTACCAACGGATTCGTTTTTGACTGTTAACTCGATTAAGGTTTGATTTGGGAGTGCAATCGATTGAATCCTTATGCAATGGTCCACATCATGGTGCAATAGAACATGATAGGCCTAATTACAATACATTTCGTCTTAAACCAACTATTAGCTTAGCTAACATTTCGCTCTCTACCGAAAACTTACCTCTTTCAAATCAATGATCCACGGTAGATCGATTCAAACGAATTCGCATTTAGATGTTGCTTCGACTAAGACCTAATTTTGAAATGTTGTCGACTGAAGCATTATACATCACACACCGACGCAATAGAAGTTCATAATCATAGCATCACCCAAATGATTAGCTTAACGTAGAACTACATCGTTTCCTGCTATCAGAGTACAAGACACGCCCGTATGTATATAGGCCCAATTGGGAATGTACTCGGTTGAAACCTTGTGCACTACATCCTGGTGCAATAGAAGATCATGATTACAAGACATTCCATCTTAAACCAACCAGTAGCTTAGCTAACGTTTCGTTATATATCGAAAACTTACCTCTTTCAAATCGATGTGCGCTGTGAGCACATCTGTGTAGGTTTCTTGAAGAGGTGCTATATAAATCTCCGGAATGAGTGAACGAATGAATTACTGAATCTTCAACATTACATGGTCACTATAAATGGGGCTGCATCTGTATATGTTTCTTACGTGGGCGCTACATAAGTCATGATTGGAATATCTGTAAGACAACCGTATGCACTTAATGTCAGAATAACAGCCATCTGAATAATGAATTTTGAAACAAATAGGCCTACGCATATACGTGTTCAAACAGTCAAACTTATAATTGAAGACAAATATGGGTGGAGAAATATAGCTAATTTATGCGCAAGCATGCCCTAGTCGAACAGAGCGATTAACAACTGGACATAGTCCCAAATACATCGTGTTCAAGACACTGTGATATGTAAACAAGCAGTTTCCAAGGTAATGCCATCGATCATGTCTGTATTTATCAGACACAAGATGCGATATATATGCAGACAACATCAGCAGTATCGTATCACTCCTTGTGTTATGATGACTGTCTGGCTTGTGCACAAATCCGGCCTGATTATGTATATAGGTCCTACAGTTGGTATATTAGTTCATCCACTTGGAAAATGGCTGGGGGAGAGGCGCTATATAAACTTTTTGACAAATCATAGCCTGAATCCAACACTTCTCCCTGCATAACTCGCCGTCTGAACACCAAACACCATCCAACTTAGCCACCTGTCTGTCTGCCTACCTATCGATTTTGTTTTGATTGAGCGTCTGTGAATAATCTGATTCACACGACTTCGCTTTTGTGAACGCTGTAGAAGTTCCGAGTTTACGAATATGGTTAAATATATTAATGTGATACGCCAACTGAGCATCTACTCAACATGTAATTGATTATATCTGTCTACGGACTGTGCATCAACACAATTATATAGTTTCAAAGTATCTATAACGGATAATCAGATTTCGGCATACGTCCTGTAGGGCCACATTTAATCAAATACATCAATCGTCAGACATTAATATATAATGCAACACTATAATGTCGTGGAAATTACACTGGGTAATTCCCAAAAATCCATTGATGCACCTTTCAAGCCCAAACTCGCCCAGCATCTTCACGTCTTCCATGGCCTATAAAACCCCACGACAGGCAACAGTTTTTCATTCCACGCCTCGCCATCAACGAAGACGACAGCTACAGACGCATCAAGATGAGCTCTACAGACGTTTCGGAAGGACAAGACGCTGATGGCATCGGTTGTATGAGTGATACACGCACAGCTATTCCGAATCAGCCTTGTAAGTTAAAGTATATTAATTTCGACTAGAAATTTTAAAATATAGCACCAATCATTTGAATATGTTAAGCATCAGCATACGATGAATATGGATCGACTATACACAACTCAACACGAAGATGTGCTATATGAAAGCTCCTTAATAATATACATTATCGATGATATTCATGTTGTTATTATACATGCAACTTGGCGATATATAAGTAGTTGGTTAAGTAGCAGTTCTAATACACATGATCACGTGATATATGTTGTGAGTGGTCATTTACATGAGGTATTTGTGTAATACATTAATAATGTAAAATATCATTGATATTCCTGTTACTATTATACGTGATAACATATAAGTAGTTAGTTAAGGACCAAGTCTAATGCACATGATCACGTGATATATTTTGAGTGCTCATTTGCGTAATATCGCAGGGAGTAGTCGAATCGCATCGATAGAAACAATTACATAGACAAACACAATGAATATATTTATCTACAGATGTTTAAAATATTTATAATTATATATTAATTTTTAAATTAAATATTTACATTTTATTATTTTATATCCAGCGCGGAAGAGAAAGGCTACCGACTCACCATCGGTTGGCGATTGCGAACCATCTACCTCCACAGGTCACGCATCGAAGAAATTCAGTAAGAGTTATATTTAATTAATAATATAATTTAAATTTAAATTGAAAATTAATCCGAGAATGGATATGTATGCATGTGTACATGGGTATGTGTGTACATGTGTGTGTGTGTGTATGTGTATGTGAGTGAGTGTGTATATATATAAGTATGGAAGCGTAACGGTTTGTGGATATTGAGATAAATATTACGGCTTTGAGTGTTGAAACATGGATATATTTACTAATTATGATGATGTATAATAATATATTAAAATTATATCGTTTCAGATTTCGGTGGACCCTGTGAGTATTGTCGGGCATTCAAGAAGAATAAACTCAACGCCGATGGTTTATGCACTACATGCGTGAATCGCCCAGTCTGCGCCAAATGCGGTTTTCGACGTTCGGCAGAATCCTACGAGGCTGGTAAAGACTGTTGTAAGACGTGCGAGGGAAAGTCCTCATCAATGCCTATGCGTCGATCGATTCGAAACACATTCAACGAAATACCTCTACCATCGGATCCCAAAGCGTTAGACGTGAGAACACTCATTCGTGATGTACAGGACGTCATAACTACCAATCTGGAGAAACGATTACTGGAAAATGGGTATGTAATATTTAAAGTTTTATATATTCCACAATCATATCATTAACAATTACTAATGTATTATATAAATATTTAAAACTATAATTTATTTTATTTCTATTACATTATTTAAATTATAACTCGATACTTCACTCTGACACGTTATGAACTAAATGTGAAATATAATGATTTTCTCTGGAATATTGGAATGTATAATGCTATTATATACAGGTTATTACTTATTCATACATATTGTACTTTTAGACCCAATAAATGGTACGTTGCATTGGACGTAAAATTCGAGCGAGACAATCCCGACGGCGGCACCAAAAGAACAACCGCCTACATGAGATCGACTCCGGCGATCATGATCAATCAAATCGAAACACAACAACAACTCGAAGACGCCGTTATTCGACTGGACACTCTCATCGATACATTCACGAATGTCGGGTCTGGCTGGACCATCAATCAACTGGGTAACGTTACACTACATATAGGTGATTATGATGTAATCGGTGGATCAAGTTATATTGCTAGCCCGAAATGGCTCGAGCTCAAAAAGGCAACTGTAAATATCAAGAACAAAGACAATCTCTGTTTCGCATATTGCATACTCGCAACTTCCCACCCACAAAAGAAAAATCCAGATCGTGTCACAAAATATGTACCATACATAAATGAGTTAAATGTAGAAGGTCTAACCTTCCCCATCGAGATTGGTCAAATTCCAATTTTCGAAACCAATAACCCCGATTTTTCAATCAATGTGATCTGCACCGATTCCGACAAAGACCAAACATTCGTACCCCTATACGCGTCCCAACATCGCGGCCGTAAACATACGGTCAATTTGTTATTGTTGAGCGAAGGCGAACGACGACACTACATCTTAATCCGAAACCTCTCCCGTCTTTTATGCAGTCGAAATACAGATAGACATAAAACCTTTCCCATGCCCATATTGCCTCTATTGTTTCACATCCGAATCAGGTTTGCAGAATCATAGAGGCGAATGCGGCACTCATGGCATTCAACGCATCACATACCCCACCCCAGACTCTAACACTCTGTCCTTCTCAAATATCCAACACCAAATGCCTATCCCATTCACCATCTACGCAGACTTCGAGTGCTTCCTGGGAAAATCAGATATAGACGCAGGCAATTCCACCAAATTCCACGACATCCATACCCCCAGCGGCTTCTGTTGCCTTACCGTTTCGTCCTTCGCTCAATACAATAACGAACGACCGTATGTTTACAGCGGTCCAAAGGTTGGTAGCGGCATAGTCGATGCATTCTTCGACCACATAAAATCTGAACAGATTCGCATCAATCGAATTTTATCCAAAAACCAACCAATGGACCCGCTCAACGATTCACAATTGGATGCATTCGCAAATTGCCAAAATTGTCCCTCGTGCAGCATCGACCTAACCCACGAAAACAAAGTCAGACACCATTGCCACGTAACCGGCCAATTCATTTCGGCGCTCTGCGGAAACTGCAATCTCCAATACAAATTTAAAAGACGGAAATTGGGGCAAAACGATTGGGTCTACGTCATACCCGTGGTCTTTCACAACCTCAGGGGTTATGACTCGCACATCATTTTCAAACATTTGACTCGGTTCTACGCCCCCAAGGATATCAACGTTATCGCCACCAATATGGAGAAGTATCTAGCCTTCGAAATCGAAGGCTTACGTTTCGTGGATTCGTTACAATTTCTGAACTGCAGTCTAGACACTTTGGTGAAAAATTTAGTAAAAGGCGGAAATTCAAAATTCGTTCATATGCGTAGGCTCCATCCGAATGACGACCAATTCAATTTGTTGCTACGGAAAGGAGTCTATCCATATGAATATATGGATTGTGCAGCGAGAATGGACGAAACCTCTCTACCATCGCAGGATCGGTTTTTCAGTCGTCTAACCGATGAAAACATCGGGGACGACGACTATTCCCATGCACAAGTCGTTTGGTCAACATTTGACATGGACACGATGCGTCACTATCACGACCTGTACTTGGAATGCGATGTAACGCTTCTAGCCGACGTGTTCGAGGAATATCGAAAGATGTCCCTGAACTACTATAAGCTAGACCCGTTACATTACGTTTCGAGTCCGGGTCTGAGTTGGGACGCGTGTCTGAAAATGACCAATGTGTCATTGGAATTGATTACCGATCCTGATCAATACCTTTTTATCGAAAAGGGTATGCGAGGCGGTGTCTCTATGATTAGCCATCGCTATGCAAAAGCCAACAATCGTTATCTAGCTCAAGGATACGATGAAAATGCAGAATCGAGCTATATAATGTATCTCGACTGCAATAATCTATACGGATTTGCCATGTGCGAACCCCTACCCACCGGCAAATTTCGGTTTTTGGACTCTCAGGAAATCTCAGAGTTCGATTTACAGTCCAAAACCGACGACGATTCCAAAGGGTTCATTCTCGAGGTGGATATGGAGTATCCGCCTCACCTGCATAATCCACACAATGACTACCCTCTTGCCCCTGAAAAGATGGCGATAACGGATGAAATGCTATCGCCGTACGCGCGTGAATTGGCCGGAAAACTCGGAGTGAAGACGTCCAACAAAATTCAGAAATTGGTCCCCAATTTATATGCCAAGAACAACTACGTCCTTCACTACCGAAACCTCCAGTTTTACGTGGCAATGGGACTGAAAGTCACCAAAATTCATAAGATCTTGGAATTCGACCAATCTCGGTGGCTTAAACCCTATATAGAATTTAACACGGTTAAGCGGCAGGCTGCATCTAACTCGTTCGAAAAGGACTTGTTCAAATTAATGAACAATAGCGTGTATGGGAAGACTATGCAAAATAACCGCCGCCATCTTTGCGTAAAACTGGTAACAAATGAGAGGCGGGCGAAACGCTATATCGCTCGTCCCACGTTTCAGTCCTTTAGCATAATCAACGAAGACGTCACAGCCATCAAATTGATTAAATCGGACGTGCTACTGGACAAACCGATATACGTTGGGATGAGCATATTAGATATCTCGAAGCTGCATATGTATCGATTTCACTACGAGCATGTGCAGCGAATCTATGGCGAAAGAGCGAAACTTTTATTCACAGACACGGACAGTTTGTGCTACCACATCCGTACCGACGACGTGTACTCGGACATGTATGCCCATCTCGACCAATACGACACCTCGGATTATCCAGCCGATCACTTTCTGCATAGTAAAACCAATGCGAAAGTGATCGGTAAATTTAAGGATGAATCCAACGCTCAGCCCCCTTTGGAGTTTGTCGGACTGCGCTCCAAGATGTACAGTCTTCTTCTACCCGAAGACTACGAGAAGAAAACTGCCAAAGGGGTGAAGAAGGCATACGTGTCCAAGTACATACGGCACTGCGATTACACAAACTGTCTGATGGACGAAGAGACCACAACCGCCAACTTTTTCATGATAAGAAGCCGAAAACATCAACTCCATACCACTGAAATTACCAAATCCGCTCTTTCGCCATACGATGACAAGAGATATCTAATAAATAATAGCGATTCGCTCGCCTATGGCCATACTAACACGCCTGTCGCTTAACCGATAACTAACACCTCGCTGTATATAGTTTTGAATTTTAAATTCGATGTATATATTGTATATAAATAGTTTTGAATTTTAAATTCACGATGTATATATTGTATATAACTGAATATCGCTAATTATTTGAATCGATGCGTGTAAATAATAATTGTACAGAAATTGACAATCGCTATAGTAGGAACACGTTGTTGTATATATCGTTGTATATATGGACACTCGAACATTTAGTTTAATTATTATCGTATATTTGTATAGTTTAGTTATTATTCATTCTTCGTATATTCGCATATAATTTGTTTTGTCATTAAACGGACCGATATCTCACGATATCGTGTTTACAATACTCGAATGTTTCATCGTTGAATATATAAATACAATTCCTTCCTTACCTTTCTCATTCGATATAATGGATCCGACCTGGCAGCATCCCTTCTCCGCAATAGTTAGCGGTCCTTCCGGGTGCGGTAAAACGCAGTTTACCCTTCGATTCATAGATAATTTGGAACACATGGTTAATCCCTCGATAGATAAAATACTCTGGTGCTACGGCATTTATCAAGATATATTCGACAAACATCCTCTAATACAATTTCACGAGGGTCTTCCAGATTTGAACGTATTCGATGGGAAAGAAAGAACTATGCTCGTACTGGACGATCTTATGAGCGAAACGGATGAGCGAGTTACCAAAATATTTACCAAGATAAGTCATCACAGAAACGTTTCCGTGCTATATCTAACTCAAAACCTCTTCTACAAAGGCAAACATACTAGAACTATAAGTCTTAACGCTCATTACTTGGTCCTATTCAAAAACGTTCGAGATTCTACGCAGGTTGCGAATTTGGCTAGACAGATGTTTCCTGGGAAGGCCAATTTCATGTTAGAGGCGTTCGGAGACGCGACTATGGTTCCATTCGGATATCTGTTGGTAGATCTTAGACAAGAAACCGATGAGAGGTGTAGATTAAGAACGAACATATTTCCCGGCGAGACGCATTACGTCTACGTTCGAAAATAACTATTTATATCCGTGTCAGAGGACGGCGTAGTCATTCGTTTAAAATGTCTTCTAGAATAAGGAAGTACTATGCCAAACTGAAGCTGCTTAAGAAAGCATCTTCCAAAGTGAGGAAAAAGATTTTGAAGAATTGTGGCAAGAATCTCCTATGCTGCCTATGCGAGTGCGCCAAGAACGTATTAAAAGGCAATGTTCCGTTGACTAAACCTCAGAAGAGTAAACTCAGTCGGTTCAAGAAGAAGTTAAGAAATTTGGCGTCCAAGAAAACTCGCGTTACCATTAAAAAGAGACTCATTCAATCCGGTGGATTCCTCGGTGCGCTACTTACACCCGTTCTTTCGCTCCTGGGATCGCTTTTAAATCCGAGCGGGTAGAATCATGGAACATACCAAGAAGATGATTTTAGTAGAAACTAGACAAATTGAGAAATTGAAGGAATCTATGTTGGATAAAACTTTATCTAAATTAGACGGTGAAATTTACGATATATTACACAGAAACATCGCCGACGATGAGAAGGCTAAACTTTATTCGAATAGTCTAAGTCGTTATTTAAATATCGATAAACCTAACGTAGTGACTACTACGTTTAAATCGGAGGACGTAGCTGCTTCTGATGTTGGTGCTGCTGCTGCTGCTGCTAGCGAAAAAGCGAGTGAGAGCGTTAAAGATTCGAAAAATGTCGAGTCCCTCGTACTAGAGACTGTTCCGAAGAAGTGGAAATCTCAAGCTTCGCGTCTTTTGACTCACATTAAAAACAATCCGGACGTAACTTGGAGCGAAAAGGGTGAATTGGTTTTGAAGAATACGACTATTCCGAAAACTCACGCGGTGGACTTGGTGAACGATTTGCTAAGAAAAAGAACTTCGACGCCTAGCCCATCCGGATGGAAACAACTCGCGAATGCTTTGAAAGATTATAATATTCCGCACGAATTAATCGGGAACGAAGATCGTTGGAAATATATTAACTCATCGCACGACGAAAGTTTCGCAGTCGCTCCGATTCGTGGGCAGAGAAAACGTCAACGACAACAGCTATTTGATTGGGTCTCGTACTGATGGATTCGTATTTCGATCCGAAACATCCAGGCAGTTTTGGTGGAGTGCAAACGTTTAAAAGACACGTAAAAGATCGAGTTAAAACTAAAGATATCAGAACTTGGTTACTGAATAAAGACGCTTATACTTTGCATAAACCCGTTAGATTAACGTTTAGACGTAGAAGAACATTTACGGTCGGTATAGACGATTTGTGGCAAGCCGATTTGGCAGACCTTTCCTCTTTGTCAAAATATAACGACAAGAATAAATATCTACTAACCTGTATAGACGTGTTTTCTAAATATGCGTGGGTACTTCCGCTTAAATCGAAGACCGGAGCCGCTTTGACGGAAGCCTTTTCAACGCTGTTGACGGACAGACATCCCGCTCATTTACAAACCGATAAGGGTACTGAATTTCTTAACAAATCGTTTCAAGCGCTCTTGCGCAAAAATGCCGTTCGCTTCTACACGACCGAAAACGAGGACATAAAAGCCTCCGTCGTGGAAAGATTTAATCGGACTCTTAAAACCAAGATGTGGAAGTATTTCACGTATAAAAATACGCATCGTTATACGGACGTTTTACAAGATCTCGTACATTCGTATAATAATACTTATCACAGAAGTATAGGCATGCCCCCGAGCCAGGTTTCAATCGAAAACGAAGACGTTATTAGAAAGCGTTTGTACGGTGAAAAGAAAAGGCCGGCTGTTTGGAAGTATAGCGTGGGCGACAAGGTTCGCATAAGCAAAGCACGAATCGCCTTCAAGAAAGGTTACTTACCTTCTTGGACGGATGAAATTTTCACAATCGTTGCTCGCATACCATCCGATCCAATAACTTACGAACTCGCCGATTTGAATGAAGAGAAATTAAAAGGCAAATTCTACGAAGAGGAATTGCAACGGATCACGAAAGAAGACGATATTTACAGAGTCGAAAACGTGTTAAAATCTCGTAAGCGTGGTGGGAAAACCGAATATTTTGTAAAGTGGAAAGGATACGACGATAGCTTTAACTCGTGGACGTCGGATATATTCGACGCTTAACTATTCGAGAGTTCAGTCGAACAGAGTACGTCGTACGAGCAGGATGGCGCATTTTTACATTACATTACCGAGTAACAGCTCTACGCATTACTATCCGAATAATACCGTTACGCGTTATACGACGAGATTGGAAAACGGTATAGCTCTGTCCGGCGATTGGGAAGTAGGATTGGTAGAAATACAATATCAACATACGTGGTTCAATTTAGAAAGAGGCGAAGGTACCTTTGTATATTCGCAATTCGTCAGCCCGCATATCGAGCCAATGGGTTATTTCAGCAAGATGCTGAGTCTAGCACCCGGTTATTACGATTCGATAACCGATCTCGTGCACGCGATTAACGAACGTATAAAACATATGGTCGATGAATTCAAACTCGAAGCTTTTCCGACATTTAAGTACAACGCTATAACGAAGCGTCTGACGGCGGATATAAACTGGGGTGCGCACATACTATTCTCGCCTGCCTTGTGCGCGATGTTGGGTTTGCCCGAATCGCAGAATAGCGTCCAAAACGATGAGTATGCCGATGAAGCGCCTTTAGAGTGGGTGTCTGCACACGCTTGCGATATAAATCGAGGTTTTTCTTCCATGTACGTATATTGCAATGTCTTGGAGCATATACCCATAGGCGATACCAAAGCGCCGTTACTTCGTATCGTTCACCTATCTGGCAAAGGCGGCGATAACGTGCATACGTTATACGAAAAACCCCTATACGTACCGTTACAGCAGAAGCACTTTGACTCGATCGAAATAGATATAAGGAGCGACACTGGGAATCCGATTCCATTCGAGTACGGGAAGTCGATTGTGACGCTTCATTTCAGACACTGCAAAATACCATACCTCTTACAATGAAAAGACAATTTTGCTGCGATGCGAGTAGGTTCGCCTACGAAGATTATTATTTGAAACAGAGCGGTAGCGGTATGCCAGTATTTCAAGGCAGTCGCATGCAACGTGGACACGGATTGGGGAGTATTCTGAGCGGTTTCTTCAGAAGCGCTTGGCCTTTGATTCAGACTGGCGCTAAAGCATTCGGGAAGCAGGTATTGAGAACGGGTTTGCAAATCGCTAATGACGTTTCGGAAGGACGTAATTTCAAAGAGTCTAGCAAAAGACGTATTCCAGAAGGTATAAAAGCATTCGCATCTTCCTACGATTTCAATACGCAAGGCGGCAGCGGTGGGAGAAGAAGGAAGCGAAGACGTAAAAGATCGACGACATCGAAGACCCAAAGTAAAAGAAGCAAGAGCGACATATTCGGCAAAATTTAAGTATGGCATTCGTTCATCCTCAATCGTGCGAATGTACGAAGAGTGAATTAGATCTCTTTATCGTACCGCCGACGCAGACTAGTATAGAGGCCGGTTCGTTCGTAGAATATAATCCCGTAGCGACGATTTCGCAAGGAACGCCGATAGAATTTAGTATTACCGGAGCCGGACAAGACTATCTGGATTTGTCGAGCACGCAATTATACGTTAGAGCTCAGATAATAGGCGCGAACAACGATCCGATAGCTGCTGGCTTGCACGTTGGTCCGGTCAATTTGTTTCTACACAGTTTGTTTTCCGAGGTCGACATTACATTAAACGATACTCTCGTTACAGCTTCGAACAATACGTACGCGTATCGTAGTTATTTGGAAACTATATTAAGCTACGGCGGAGGCGCCAAAACTTCACAACTTACTTCGGCTCTGTATTACAAGGATATCGCTGGTCATTTCGAAGACGCCAATCCGCACGATAACGATGCTGAAAATGACGGTTTTAAGAAACGTAGCGCGTACGTAGACGAAGGACGAGTCGTGGATATGCTCGGTGGTATTCACAGCGATCTATTTTTTCAGGATCGGTTCCTCCCTAACGATATAAATATAAGGGTGCGTCTCGTCAGAAATAAAGATTCATTCTGTTTGATGTCGAGCGTTCAAGGTGCTGCGTATAAAGTTCGAATTCTGGAATGTAAATTGTACGTCAGAAAAGTTAAATTGAGTCCGTCGGTGTTTCTGGCACACGCGAAAGCTCTCGAACGTGGAAACGTGAAATTTCCGATAAGAAGAGCAATTTGTAAAACATTCACCATACCCAGAGGTAATTTGGATGCGTCGCAAGAAAGTCTTTTCTCCGGACAGTTACCCACTAGGATCGTTATCGGATGCGTAGACAACGACGCGTTTAACGGCAGCTATACGAAGAATCCGTTCAACTTTAAACATATGCATCTGTCGCAACTAAAAGTATATTTGGATGGTCAGCAACAATCGGTGAAACCATTGGAAATTAACTTTGCCAACAACCAATATATTAACGCCTACGCTTCGTTATTTATGGGAACTGGCAAGTGGATGCGAGACGAAGGAAATCAGATAAGCAGAGAGGACTTTGTCGGTGGTTACGCTCTTTACGCTTTCGATCTGACTCCCGATTTATGCGAGGGTGATCATTTCAATCTGCTTAAACAGGGAAACGTTCGACTGGATATGAAATTTGCGCAAGCCTTGGAGAATACGATAAACGTCATAGCTTTTGCGGAGTTTGAAAATATTCTGGAAATTGATCGATCGCGAAACGTGATTTTCGATTACAAGAATTGAAAATGAATGGAGATAAAATTGAATCGATATTGACGAATGATGCGAAATGTGGACGGATGTTTATCGGAGTATTCGCTTGCGATCGTCTACCTGACAAGTTAGATACGGGAGAACCTACGCTATTGGTTTGTAATACGGACCCACACGATAAGCCCGGACAGCATTGGGTCGTCTTGTACGTTGAGGATTCTTCCTATGGCGAATTCTTTGACTCTTTCGGAAGACCGCCGGATGCACCGTTTAAAGATTTTTTGAATAGACATTGTACGCGTTGGATTTTCAATGAGAAACATTTGCAAAGTCTCGTCAGTCATGTTTGCGGACACTATTGCATATTTTACTGTATTCATAGAGCTAGAAATAAAAACATTAACGCTATTATTAACCTTCTTACCTCGGACACTGGTCTAAACGATTATTTGGTGCATAATTACGTTTGTAAAACATTCATGTGAATAAGACGTTTGTTGAATTTAATAAACTTTATTGAAAACGTCATTTCGATTGTCTTTTTTAGTTTATGAGTTCTTAGAAATATATATAAAGTATCGATTCCAATATCCCTATGAGACCAAACTTCTTAAACGGTAGGATATGATAAGTAAGTAAGCTTGGGCTTTATTCGGTAGTGGCCGCCGCCGCCGCCCCCCCCGCCCCCTTGCCATTGGGTTTGGGGAGGGGAGGGGAGGGGCTTACGAGTTTACAAGCCGATGAAATTGGTTGGTTCAGAGCCGCGTCCAATGGAATTGCTCGCACCTGCCTGTCGATCAAAGTTGAGCCACCCTGCTTGGGGAACAATAGGTCCACCTGCGCATAACTGTCAATCATGTTTATTGGTCCTCGAGCACTGACCAATGATTGCTCGTGCGCTTACCCGTCAATCATGAATGAGCCAGGCTAGAATGAATGCTAGAAGTGTGCCTACCCGTCATTCGATCTGATTGGCTGTGATTCAGAATGGAGAACAAAAGACTTGGGTAGCCCAGGATACAAAGGAGTGGCAGGCTGTGGGCCAGAGCAGGGAACAATAGACTAGCAGGCCGTAGCCCGGGTTGGTCTATACGAGAAGACAATGGACTAGTTCAGTGCCTGCCTATAGTAGAACAATAGGGGGCGTGGCTTATGATTAGTATAACACTTGACAAAGACTCATGAAACTTTATATCTCGAAT
The DNA here is from genome assembly GCA_020284085.1 of Aporrectodea caliginosa. NCBI lineage: Eukaryota > Metazoa > Annelida > Clitellata > Crassiclitellata > Lumbricidae > Aporrectodea > Aporrectodea caliginosa. The sequence goes on along the minus strand of JACEVL010000179.1, from coordinate 799,333 downwards.
GTTATTCCTTAACTCTTACAGTTACAGTTACAGTTAATAGGTTGGGTAAGCTGTGTAAGCTTTTATTGCCCATGTCTTTGCATCCAACTGTCCAGTTTATCTTTGAAAGTGGTCAAGCTTGTTCTAGTAACTATTTATTGTGGTAGCCGGTTCCAGTGATACACAATTCTTTCTCTAAAAAAAGAATTTTCTAATGTCCAAACGCACATGTTCATGATACAATGTCATGCTACGTCCTCTCAAATTTCGACTTGTTGCCTTCTTGAAGAAAGTGTTTTCGTCTATATTTTCGAAACCATGGAGAACTAGTTTTTAACTAGCCCTACTTCAGTGGATAAATAGTTACAACTACCTCTTTAACTACCAGTAATATAGTTAATTGCTTTCTTAACTGCATAAGCACGAACAACAATGTTAAACAAGGCAAACTTATTCAGCTAAGTTATTTGTATCAAATCACAAAGTACTGTAGCCTATAGCCTAATGCACATTATTTTAGCAATGTTCATTATGGCCTAAAAGAAATAATCGCTCGCTACTTTGCTAGCCAAGTAGGCCTATATTCACTTTTCCTTTCTAGATCTATATACAGCGTAAAAACATCATTTTGTCTAACTTATTCTTCTTCGCCTTCTCCTTCGAATCGAATCGAATCCGCGTCTTTAAATGATTAACGACAGTCAACGTATACGTGTATAAATGTATAAACATTTATGTAGTTACATCGATTGTTGTAGTATAATAAGGATTTGTTCGAATATTAGCGAACTGAACTGAAATGATAGGATTCGAATCCGCGTCTTTTAATGGTTAACGACAGTCATCAGAGTCGGCAAATGCCGGTGCTGCAGAACGGAAGCACACATGATCGATGCAGAACGCTCCTCGCGCAGTAGTTCTAAAGCCAACATGCTGACGTAGGGGACGTTGAAAGACAGATCAAAGCTAAGATCGCAGTGTATACGCTGCAGCGCTGGCTCTGCAGTCTTTAATTTCCTGTGGTTATAATTTCAATTTTATGGTTGAAACGAGAATTTAATCTGATTTATTCCGGTTGTGGCAGTTTAGCTGGAAGTGGTTCCGCCGTGATCGGTGGCTATGCTGTCTAAATTTAGTCTAAGAAGCAGAGACTGCATCGAGTCGCAATTGTCAAGTGACATAATTGTCTGCCTGCAGCTAAGCTAAGACGCAGATATAGAATAATATTGATGTATCTGATGTAGGCTATCTTATATATATATATATATATATATATATATATATATATATACATATATAATTATATCGGAATTCATGTGCTCCGCATGGACGCCCAGACGTCTATGGAAAGTCGCCAGCGGCAGACTTCAAAGAAACTTGCGCATAATAACGAATAGACGAATTTCGATAACCGAAACGTGACAAACAATTAGCACATTTGTGATGTAAAACCGGAGATTTAAATTATTAAAATATTTCGGAAATAGTTGAATCCAAATGGTCTAAATTGGCTATAGGGTGTTCCTCTATTCCTCGCTCGTTTTAAGGTCACGAGTGCTGCTTAGCATCAGCTATAATCTCGACGGTTAAAAATAAATAGAATTAAAATTTAAAAATGTTAGTAGCAGGATCCATGATCAGTGATTTCATATGGAAATTTGTAGCAGTAGAAATATCTCATTGTCCCAGCCTCTGACTATACTTACGTCAAAAGCAATACAAAGCAGAGTCTCTAGAGCGTGCTAAAGGGGATGGAGTAATTCTTAGCATCACAGCGCAGGCCAAGCGTTGAGTCTTAACCTGCAGTGCTGTGTTGACCTTTCACTTCACTCTGCATGCTTACAACTCGTTAAGATTGCCACTCGACTGTTTGACTAGATAAGCTGAATCTGTGCTTCAGCCAAACGTTCTGAGTTTATAACTATTCAGGCGACGAAAGCAAGAACAATGCCATGCATCAGGCGATCGATACTCTCTGAAAGCTGCCACCAGCGCAACAACATCATGCCAAAGAGGGATTACTTCATAATCCACTGATCGATTGGTCGCTGGACGTAGGTCTAATAATAGTGTTATATGCAACAAATGTAATTAGCCTATATGACGTTTATTAGCATCTGTCAAAATTGTATGTAATGACGACAATGATCTATTCTTTATCGTGTAACTGTCGAAATCTTATTGGGATTTCTGGTTGTATTTTACTTGTACTTCGGTTCACTTGAGAGTTCGCATGGATTTGATTGTGCCATAGCAACAGAAACGCAAAGGGGATCCAAACGCTGCTATACTGACGGCTGAAGGCTGAGCTGACCTTTAAGGTCCTCGTCGGCCTCCGCAGTTAGAGCGACGCCGACGAGTGAAGGTCCGCTCGCACAGCGTGTGCGTATACGACGACGACGACGACGACGATCTTTCCATATTATATCCAGTGACTGTGGGCGATTACAGAAGCCAAGTAGAGCGAACGACGGAAGCCTTGCATTCTATAGACAGTAGACACCGCTGCTGCTGCGGCTGATGCTTAATCGGAATCAAACTATTGACTTACGATTCAGACACAAGTAAGTTCATACATATTTTAAACAGATACATTTGCGCTACAGACCTGAGGTCACTGCTGGTCTTGAAAAACGGCTGAAATGCAATGCAACTATGCATAGCATAGGCTCGAAGCTTTCTATGCATGTATGCAATGTTATTCATGTATATACATTTTTATGTATGTATGTGTGTAAGAATATACGTTTTTATGTATGCATGTATGTATATATATATATGTGTGTAGAACTGTAGATATGTATGTAGGCCTATGCATGCATTTCTATAATTTAAGTTACTAAAAATTGATCAAATTAGAACGGCACAGATTGGTGAATTTATGTATCGTTACTAGCATAATTCGTTACCAGTAATTTATAGACAATTCTTCCTCCGTACCTCCGAAATTCATTCTTACTCTGCAAGAAGTTCTAACTTATATCGATAACCTTTTGCTCATACAAACACTCGGTTATTCTCTATCAGATTTGCAAAGGCTAACGTTTGGAACAGTGTACCGTTATTTATTCGTCAATTACCAGTCTGCATTATCTTTAAGAAAAAGTTACGCCTTTATATGATTCAACAAATTACTTGAATGCTTATTTTGTTTGTATTGGCTGTGTTAGCTAAGTGTTAGTCAAATTATGTTAGTAATCTTCTATTAATTTAGCCATTTTCCGATTAATTATCAAAGTGTTTATGTAAGCTCGCGCGTACCCATCAATCAAATGCTAGGGCTAGAGCGTGATACAATGGATAGGGGTGCGCCTGTCCTGTCAATCGAGTTGATTGGCCTAGAGCTTGGGACAATTTATAGCTATGCTTACGCCTATTCATTGTTCAAATTGATTGGTCGTGGCTCAGGAACAAAAGATTTGGGTGGCGCAGACCGGGATACAATAGACTAGTAGGCTGTAGCCCAGGCCAGGATACAAAGGAGTGGCAGGTAGTGGGCCGGACTAGGGAACAATAGACTAGAAGGCGTTGGCCTAGATACCGACACAATAGACTCTGACAATGGAAGCCTATAGTAGAACAATAGGGTGATTAGTAGAACAATAGGAGGCGTGACTTAGATGAATAGGAGGCGGAGCTTATGGCCTATTGTGTTAGAACCCGTAGTCTTATCACTACTGACAGATGTTTTGAGAAGAGGGCATGAATGTCAGCCGTGTATATATATATATATATATATATATATATACTATATATATATGAACAATCCCATATGGGCTTCGTATGTCCTAGGCCTACATATGGGCCAGTGATTCCATGATTTCGACATGGGACTATTGCAATATCATGGCTTCATATGTTCTACAAATGGCGTTGTTGTTGGGTCGTTATGGAGCAGATTATATTTTAAAACTCTGATTCTCAAGCAAGACCTGCAATAGCTCTCTACCTGATACGTTAGAAATATATTCGCTGGTTGCGATGACCGACGAACCAAAGACATGTCACGACTTCTGGTTCAGAATCCTATCACCACTCCTATCTAGTTCCAGATGACGCCGTGACTCATTAGTCTCGGCTTCAGCGCCGGATTCAAAGCTATTCCAATTTCCAAGCTGTTCTATTAAATGAGAATCATTCACTCAGATGCCTTTTCCCCAACCAGCATTTCACCTCGAATTTTCTCAGGATCAGACCACATAACTTTAACCTTCTTGACAAAGACTCATGAAACTTTATATCTCGAATGTTATTCCTTAACTCTTACAGTTACAGTTACAGTTAATAGGTTGGGTAAGCTGTGTAAGCTTTTATTGCCCATGTCTTTGCATCCAACTGTCCAGTTTATCTTTGAAAGTGGTCAAGCTTGTTCTAGTAACTATTTATTGTGGTAGCCGGTTCCAGTGATACACAATTCTTTCTCTAAAAAAAGAATTTTCTAATGTCCAAACGCACATGTTCATGATACAATGTCATGCTACGTCCTCTCAAATTTCGACTTGTTGCCTTCTTGAAGAAAGTGTTTTCGTCTATATTTTCGAAACCATGGAGAACTAGTTTTTAACTAGCCCTACTTCAGTGGATAAATAGTTACAACTACCTCTTTAACTACCAGTAATATAGTTAATTGCTTTCTTAACTGCATAAGCACGAACAACAATGTTAAACAAGGCAAACTTATTCAGCTAAGTTATTTGTATCAAATCACAAAGTACTGTAGCCTATAGCCTAATGCACATTATTTTAGCAATGTTCATTATGGCCTAAAAGAAATAATCGCTCGCTACTTTGCTAGCCAAGTAGGCCTATATTCACTTTTCCTTTCTAGATCTATATACAGCGTAAAAACATCATTTTGTCTAACTTATTCTTCTTCGCCTTCTCCTTCGAATCGAATCGAATCCGCGTCTTTAAATGATTAACGACAGTCAACGTATACGTGTATAAATGTATAAACATTTATGTAGTTACATCGATTGTTGTAGTATAATAAGGATTTGTTCGAATATTAGCGAACTGAACTGAAATGATAGGATTCGAATCCGCGTCTTTTAATGGTTAACGACAGTCATCAGAGTCGGCAAATGCCGGTGCTGCAGAACGGAAGCACACATGATCGATGCAGAACGCTCCTCGCGCAGTAGTTCTAAAGCCAACATGCTGACGTAGGGGACGTTGAAAGACAGATCAAAGCTAAGATCGCAGTGTATACGCTGCAGCGCTGGCTCTGCAGTCTTTAATTTCCTGTGGTTATAATTTCAATTTTATGGTTGAAACGAGAATTTAATCTGATTTATTCCGGTTGTGGCAGTTTAGCTGGAAGTGGTTCCGCCGTGATCGGTGGCTATGCTGTCTAAATTTAGTCTAAGAAGCAGAGACTGCATCGAGTCGCAATTGTCAAGTGACATAATTGTCTGCCTGCAGCTAAGCTAAGACGCAGATATAGAATAATATTGATGTATCTGATGTAGGCTATCTTATATATATATATATATATATATATATATATATATATATATACATATATAATTATATCGGAATTCATGTGCTCCGCATGGACGCCCAGACGTCTATGGAAAGTCGCCAGCGGCAGACTTCAAAGAAACTTGCGCATAATAACGAATAGACGAATTTCGATAACCGAAACGTGACAAACAATTAGCACATTTGTGATGTAAAACCGGAGATTTAAATTATTAAAATATTTCGGAAATAGTTGAATCCAAATGGTCTAAATTGGCTATAGGGTGTTCCTCTATTCCTCGCTCGTTTTAAGGTCACGAGTGCTGCTTAGCATCAGCTATAATCTCGACGGTTAAAAATAAATAGAATTAAAATTTAAAAATGTTAGTAGCAGGATCCATGATCAGTGATTTCATATGGAAATTTGTAGCAGTAGAAATATCTCATTGTCCCAGCCTCTGACTATACTTACGTCAAAAGCAATACAAAGCAGAGTCTCTAGAGCGTGCTAAAGGGGATGGAGTAATTCTTAGCATCACAGCGCAGGCCAAGCGTTGAGTCTTAACCTGCAGTGCTGTGTTGACCTTTCACTTCACTCTGCATGCTTACAACTCGTTAAGATTGCCACTCGACTGTTTGACTAGATAAGCTGAATCTGTGCTTCAGCCAAACGTTCTGAGTTTATAACTATTCAGGCGACGAAAGCAAGAACAATGCCATGCATCAGGCGATCGATACTCTCTGAAAGCTGCCACCAGCGCAACAACATCATGCCAAAGAGGGATTACTTCATAATCCACTGATCGATTGGTCGCTGGACGTAGGTCTAATAATAGTGTTATATGCAACAAATGTAATTAGCCTATATGACGTTTATTAGCATCTGTCAAAATTGTATGTAATGACGACAATGATCTATTCTTTATCGTGTAACTGTCGAAATCTTATTGGGATTTCTGGTTGTATTTTACTTGTACTTCGGTTCACTTGAGAGTTCGCATGGATTTGATTGTGCCATAGCAACAGAAACGCAAAGGGGATCCAAACGCTGCTATACTGACGGCTGAAGGCTGAGCTGACCTTTAAGGTCCTCGTCGGCCTCCGCAGTTAGAGCGACGCCGACGAGTGAAGGTCCGCTCGCACAGCGTGTGCGTATACGACGACGACGACGACGACGATCTTTCCATATTATATCCAGTGACTGTGGGCGATTACAGAAGCCAAGTAGAGCGAACGACGGAAGCCTTGCATTCTATAGACAGTAGACACCGCTGCTGCTGCGGCTGATGCTTAATCGGAATCAAACTATTGACTTACGATTCAGACACAAGTAAGTTCATACATATTTTAAACAGATACATTTGCGCTACAGACCTGAGGTCACTGCTGGTCTTGAAAAACGGCTGAAATGCAATGCAACTATGCATAGCATAGGCTCGAAGCTTTCTATGCATGTATGCAATGTTATTCATGTATATACATTTTTATGTATGTATGTGTGTAAGAATATACGTTTTTATGTATGCATGTATGTATATATATATATGTGTGTAGAACTGTAGATATGTATGTAGGCCTATGCATGCATTTCTATAATTTAAGTTACTAAAAATTGATCAAATTAGAACGGCACAGATTGGTGAATTTATGTATCGTTACTAGCATAATTCGTTACCAGTAATTTATAGACAATTCTTCCTCCGTACCTCCGAAATTCATTCTTACTCTGCAAGAAGTTCTAACTTATATCGATAACCTTTTGCTCATACAAACACTCGGTTATTCTCTATCAGATTTGCAAAGGCTAACGTTTGGAACAGTGTACCGTTATTTATTCGTCAATTACCAGTCTGCATTATCTTTAAGAAAAAGTTACGCCTTTATATGATTCAACAAATTACTTGAATGCTTATTTTGTTTGTATTGGCTGTGTTAGCTAAGTGTTAGTCAAATTATGTTAGTAATCTTCTATTAATTTAGCCATTTTCCGATTAATTATCAAAGTGTTTATGTAATTACATAAACTGGCTGTCATGCATTATTGTGACTTTCTGTTATTCACAATTACTAGGTAGAACTATTAGTGAACTCTTTATCCTTTCTGGGTCTCCCCCTTGGTAACCACTATAAAAAATTAATACGTGTACTGTCATAATTGTACTATGTTGGTTCAGGAAATAAACTGATCCGATCTGATGTATGTGCGAATCTTTGTACGTTTTTATGTGTGTATTTATGTATTGTATCGTATTGTATTCAAACATTTATAAAGCGCCTCTAGTAGGGTGAGCCGTGAGGCGCTCCCAGTGTGCAAGGCCAAGAGAGAAGAAATTGGCTATGTATGTATGTATGTATGTATGTATGTATGTATGTATGTATGTATGTATGTATGTATGTATGTATGCATATATGTACGTATATTTGTATGTATGTTTGTATGTATGTATGTATGTATGTATTATGTATGCATATATGTACGTATGTATGTATGTATGCATGTATGTATGTATGTATGTATGTATATATGTATGTAGGCATGTACATTTTCATGTATGTATGTATGTATGCATATATGTATGTATATTTTTATGTATTTTTGTATGTATGTATGTATGTATGTATGTATTATGTATGCATATATGTATGTATGTATGTAATACTGTATGCATGTATGTATGCATATATGTATGCATGTATGCATGTATGTATGTATGTATGTATGTATGTATGTATATATGTATGTAAGCATGTACATTTTCATGTATTTATGTATATGTATATATATATATATATGTATGTCTGCATGTCTACATATGTATGAATGGATGTACGTTATTACGTAACTATCTATGTACGTATGCATAAATGTATGTATGTATGGATGTATGTATTTATGTATGTAGATATTTATATAGGTATGAATATATGTTTATATATATGTACGTTTGTATGTAAGTATGTATGTATGTATGTATGCATATATGTACGTATATTTGTATGTATGTTTGTATGTATGTATGTATTATGTATGCATATATGTACGTATGTATGTATGTATGTATATTTGTATGTATGTTTGTATGTATGTATGTATGTATACGCGTATTTATGTATGTAAACACTATGACGCCTTTTGATTACCTGACAAAAGCGCCTCCTATGCCAGCCTACATGATATTAAATTGACATCTCATTTCAAATCATTAGCCACAGAGTACACGAACGCTTATACACGTAATATAGACCGACGTACGCTTTCTAATAATTAGCGTTGTTTTATTTTAGTAATTATATTGGATAGGCCCAATTATTAGCCTATCTAGATATTGCAAGTTTTAGCCTACGGTATGTTATCGATCTCCGTATCCATGGATAAAGCCGGAACATGTAAATGAGCGTTATCTGATTAACAGTAGTGTCTAATAACTGTTCTTAAAGAGTTTATTCTCATGTTGCAAATAACTTATGCTCTGGCTGCCAAAGCTACAATCTTCCTGCACTAGAAGATCGTTTCTGCATGGAAAGATGGAAACCTCGACGGTTAGCCTAACAACTCAGTTGATGAAACCGGAAGTTGCCTACAAGATTGCAGGCACACAGACGAGATATGACAATGGTACAGACAGCTACATAGAATGAAAACAGGAGCATAGAAAGACAGGCAACCACAGTGGTACACAGAGACACGCCGAGCGAAAGACATATTTATGATGCAAGCCATCGTTCTGCTTTGGAAATTGCTGAGAGAAATATGTAGTCACCATAAATCTCAGCTAAACCAGATGTTGATAGCAGGCAGTGTTAAGAACAGTTGGACAGGTGGTTGGTTCTGCGTGGTCTTTATAGGTCTACAATTCTCGCACTTCTTTCCATGCTCTTTAATTAAAATTGGTAATGGTCTCAAACTCTTGGCGCAGAGGCCAAACTTCAGGCGCGGTCCGCTTTGTAAATCATTAATAATTTTTCACTATTTATAATTAAATTTAATTCTTTCATTATGTTTATGCCTATACGTAGGCCTACACGTTTCAGCAATATTCCAGTGTTTCCCTGCAATATGCGCTAAATATCTTCAATATATGAAATCATGCGCTGTATTAATTCAAAAGAGGCCTGCAATGTAGCCTATGTCTGTCACGTTCATTCTATCATTTTACATGATCTTGCAAAACGAAACAGCAACTGGGTACGTCAGTGATTTATTTCAAAATGTTTTTATGCATCAGAGAATAAACTGATACACGAAATTTAAAAAATGTGTCCTAGAACCCTTCAATCCTGTATGCATTGAACGAGAATTCATGACTTCAGGCTTTAATATTCGTAAATATTCGTGAATATTAGGGTATTTTTAATATTCGTAGATATTCGTAAATATTCGTTGAGGACGTCACTGTTTTTGCTTTGTTTACAAATTTAAGACTAATAATTAAGAACATGTGCGGTGGTTTCTCTCTCTCTCTCTCTCTCTCTCTCTCTCTCTCTCTCTCTCTCTCTCTCTCTCTCTCTCTCTCTCACAATCTGAAATCCCTCCACCAGTAATTCTATATTATTTGAAAATATATGTTGTTTACGCCAGCATATTAATGATGCGTTAAGCCGTTGGCTTAGATAGATTGCCCTGTCGGCTGACGGATAGCAAGATTCATTCTTTCAGTGGAGGATTCTTGGACGGATGGGGGATGGAACCTGAGTCATAGTCGTTGACCTACACTAGCTTCAAATTGCTTCATATAAGCTGGTATTGGCGCCCAAATACCTAGCCACTAGAGGTCTGCGGGTAGAGCATTTTTGCTACCCGACCCGTACCCGTAAGACAAAACCGTTACCCGTACCCGTACCCGACCCGTACTCAAAATTACTACCCGACCCTACCCGTACCCGCGGGTATACCCGTACCCGTAAAGTACCCGTCACATCATTAACACGCCTTCCCATAGTCCCTGTCCTTACCAGGCCACCAGGTTTACAATTCAGCATGTAGTAATAATAATAAATAAGCTGATGATGATGATGATGATGATGATGATGATGATGATGATGATGATGATGATGATGATGATGATGATGATACTAGTAGTAGTAGTAGTAGTTGTCGTTGTTGTTGTGGTTGTTGTGGTTTCTGTGGTTGTGGCTGTTGTTGTGGTGGTGGTGGCAACTGTAATAATAGCAGTAGCAGCAGCAGCAGCAGCAGCGGCAGCAGCAATTATTGTAGTCAGGAGCGTAGCCAGACTTAAATTCAAGAGGAGGCAACTCCAGGAGTCATCCAGGTGTAGTGGGGTTTGGTCAATCGAAGTTCCAGTATATAAGAAAGCAAGAGGAGGCAACTGCCTTGTGCCTCCATCTGGCTACGCCTATGATTGTAGTAGTAATAATAATAATAGGCTGTCCACTTATGGAATCTGTTACATGCAACTGTTGTGCTTTCTCAGTTGCATTGTACGTTTTATCTCCGTGGTCTTTACTGTCACCTAGGCCTAGTACACTAAGTAACTGTTAATAGTAATTGCAGATCCGGTCAGGCCCATTGCATGTATGAATTCTCTATAAAATGTCAAGGTGACATTGTATGTAACCCCAAAACTTCATATCGGTAAGGGTAAAACCGGGTATACCCGTACCCGTGATGACCCTACCCGTACCCGACCCGTGAAATGCGTACCCGACCCGTACCCGACCCGCGGGTACGGGTCGGGTACGGGTAAACCCGCGGGTACGGGTATACCCGCAGACCCCTACTAGCCACCCCGCTCAATATAATGTCAAGAATGATTTTACCCACCATATAGATCTGTACTTGGCTGAGTAACTGTAATATGTGACTGTTCTTATGCATATTTTTGGCAATATTTAAACAAAATTAATCCCGGATTTTTAAGAATTAAAAAACTAAAAAATTAATATTCTTAATATTCGTTGGCCAGTTTTAATATTCGTCAATATTCATCAATTTCTAATAATCTTAATATTCGTAATATTCGCATACTCGTTCTATGCCTGTATGTAAAGGTAATATTGCCTTTCTAACTGATAGAAGTGAACGTTGGATCCCTTTAACTTAGCCTCTGCGCCCAATTCCCAATGTCTCTGCAACATTTGCTGCTGAAACAGAAGCCTACAGTCAGGGCTGCCGACAGAAATTCCGGGCCCCTAGGCAGAGCAGTCACGGGTCCCTAACTATCCTTAGACTTTATAAGAATTTTTTAAACAAACTGAAATAATAATAGTGCGGGTAAAACCCTACAAAAATTATATTTATAATGCAACTATTGTAGTTGAGTGTCCGTAATATTATATTTTAAAAGGCATAAATCATAAACTTTGTATAATATTTTTCATAAATTGATTGCTGGGCCCAGCCCGGGCCCATAAAAGTCGCCGGGCCCCTGGGTTTTTGCCCCTCTGACCCCCTCTCGGCGGGCCTGCCTACAGTTTCCGATGACACTGTAGTGGATATGGCTGACAGAGTTAAATATGAAAGAATTTTAAAATAGAAATTAATTAAGGTTGGAATTCTTGATTTTTAAACATCAATATCTGTAAGTAATTAATATTTTTAATCATTTCAGTTTAATTTACGTGTTGTTACGTTCTATTTTCTAGCAATTAAGTCGTTGTTAAAGTCGTTTTATACATGATACTGTATCATGTGATGACTAATCAAATGTTCGAATTGATTAATGATTGATGTAACTGGGGCGACCGACCCTGTTAGCGGAATCTTATGTTCCTTTGGATCTACCTATTGATACCATTGTACACGACTGTCTAAACTAGGTGCTCGTATTATGGTGATCAATACGTCTCAAACTCAACTTAGGCCGTATAGCCTATCAATCAATCAATAAAGTATTGATTGATTGATTGATATGCTCGTCGGCTTCAGTTGAGTTTGAGACCACTAGACCATGCATGCTACGAAGTAAGTATGCTTGTCAGTAAAGGACTGCACATTGTGTCGTTTCCGTAATTGTATACAATATGTCTTTGGGTAAAAGTGCTCTTCATTGGACACACGCCATCTAAGTTCTGCATTTTGTATCCTATATTAAGCTTTACTTTCGAGCGTGTCAACTTAAATCAGATAAATCATTGATTGTAATTACTTGTTGGTGGACCACTTCTTCCTTCAGACTCAGCTGCACGAATAGGAAAGATATCGTGTGTGTGCAGAAGCAATGTAACGTGCGTTCCACACATTGCCGCCTGCAGTTAAAATGTCATCGAATATTGATGTACAGTAAGTGAACCTAGGAAACCGAATGCAACGCTAAGCATATCCTGGTGTGTCTTTCGGCTGAGCTGCTCCTGCTCCCCTACCTTGATATGTCAATCCAAACCACTTGCTGCGTTGCTTCCGCGCATTGGCTGAATCGCTAGGCAGATCACTTTGTATCTGTAAAAATGCACAGTATTTGTAAGCATGTGAGGATAGATCATTTTCATCTGCATGCGCTTTGTCACACACTTTGTCACCGTCACCAGGACAACAGTGGTCATAACAACCAGATGTTGACATGATATCCATTAGCTGCCAAGGGAATGATTCTCTTTCCGCCATTAGCTGCAACAGGAATGGTTCAATTGCATGCAGCAGCTATTCCAATCAATTCCTCTCAACCTATGGACATCTTTTCCTCCCAACTCCCATCGGAGTCATACAAAGATTCTCGACCATTTTCTTTTCGTTGCAATTACACGGAAGAATGCATAAAATTAGAAAGAAACGATAGCAGCATATTCGATTGCTTGTGCAGAAAATCTTCCGGTCTCTTGGCTGGTTATCCATTTCAGCTCCTCAGCTCATGACGTGACTAGCAGCGAAGGTAACCATAGCAGTGGACTATGTTGAAATGCATCTACGATACGGAACACGGTGTAGAAACCAAGCTGAAAGGGGTGACATGACATGATAAGGGAAAGCATTCAATCGGCACTTTTTAAAAATTTATTTAATGCTTTTTTATTTCCGGGTAAATATTTTGGTTTTTATTGCCGTTATGGCAAAGTCTGGAAAGGAAGAAACTGTCGCAGAGAGAGAGAGAGAGAGAGAGAGAGAGAGAGAGAGAGAGAGAGAGAGAGAGAGAGAGAGAGAGAGAGAGAGAGAAAGAAAGAGAGAGAGAGAGAGAGAGAGAGAGAGCGAGAGAGAGAGAGAGATGCACACGCTGTCTACCATCGTCTGGTCGTCTAGTAACCGACGCATGCAAAGGATGATCTGTGCCCGAATGATAACACCGGATGTTATGCTCTGGTAACGAATGACGTATTTCGTAGAACGACGACGACGCATTCAACTTACGTCATCCGATGTCACAATAACTTCTCTGCTGGATAATTAATGATTAACTAAACTGACGAGTGACGACTAAATTTATCAGCTTAGTTGGTCAGACCAAACATCTCTCACAACAGACTGACAAATCGCACGTACAAAGTAGGCCTATACGATTTACTATAGGGCAAGTGCTGTAACTGCTGTTCATCGCCTAGCAAAGAATTTGACAATTTGTAATCTTTAAATATTGTAGGCCTACTTTTCCTCTATAATGTAGAGTGCGATGAGATATTATCTAAAAAAACTGTGGACAGATTTTGTGATGAAATGAGCGTCGTAGTGCAATTTAGCAACCGATGAGAAGCAAGCTTGCTATGAAACTGTGTCTTCATGAATGTTTAAAGTTCATAGGCCTATTGCACATAAATAAATTGAACACATGGCAGGAGGATTAGGATAAATTTTGAGGTATCGTCGAGTTTCAGTAACGACAATAATTAGCCGAGGATTTGTGCTTAAGAATTGCAGATTTGGTTACCAGACAGTATGTCGACTACAGCACTTACTACAAGGCAGCCACTTGTATGAAGCCGAAAAAATTAGCGTCTTTGAGAGAATCTTAACAATATCCAATATCTTAACAATACGTACACTGTCAATCGTCTCCATTCTTAGGCATGCCCTTCAAGGACACCACTTGAAGGCTCAGAAATATACAGTGACGTAATGTAAGAAAACTCGACCATAGGCCTTTGCATGATGTATGAATAGCATGTCTTAAGATAAGACGATAATGTTTCTTGAGCTGTTTTTGGCGGAAACGTTTTATGAAGAACTTCACCAGGCACCAGATAATTCACACAATTCCAAAACACGATAGTGTCGTAAATTTGAAGGTTTCAAGGCAAAGGGTCGCCACCAATGGAAAAACCAGGGAGAACTTATTGAATAAGTAGATCGGTTCGTTTATCTCTTGGCTTTAATGACTGCAAGTGCTAAAGTCAAAAGCACATAGGCTGCCATTCGGCAGAATTGGATGCATGTTACAAGCCTTTGAAAAATATGAACAGGATCAATCCTAAGCGCCCTATCGTAGTCAACTGACTCACACATTCATGCTGGAAATTTATATAGCGCCTCTTCAACAGATTTACTCAGAGACATTATTCTCTTGAATTGCTTTGCTACGTTGATCGTCGTTGGATGGCCAAAAACTCATGTCTTCTTGTTTCATCACTGTGGACGTTATCAACATAGGTTAACCTCCTGGTCTGTATTTCTATAAGAGACAGGTTTCTATGATACGTGTGTACATATTACATACCTACACGTTTGTCAATGTTACGTGTTGCTTCAGGAAATGAATACAAAGTGGTTATCAGTTCTCTTGGTTGCTATGGTGTTGACAGCAGCAACGTCAGCAGCTGTCTCCGTCGCCTCGGATGAATTATCTTTCGACAGCGATGACAATTCGTATGCTGAAGGTAACCGACGTTTCATTGTTATGGATAATTGCCAGAATTAACTCAACTGATATAACTCCAAGAAATGGGTTCTGCTTTCTGCTTATGCCACTAGGTGAGCGACCCATGCAGTCGACCTATAGTACTACACAGAAGTGCCGTTGGCTTAAAGTAATCAATCGTCTGCCATGTTGCTGTAGGCATAAATTAACCGCTGAAGAAGTCTAATAAAATAATAGTAGGCCTATTAGACCATACGCATAGTCAATCAAATTTAAAACAGCATGGATTTGGAAAGGTCTATAGCGAAAATATTGACTGCACAAGAAACAATGTTTACTGGAGCACACATTATTGATTTATTGCATTTAATTGGTTGTTCAGTCGATATGTTGACTATGGAAACTATTGAAGTTAGTAAGAACTACGGCAACAAAGCAGCAATAACACAAACAATAAAATTGGGCTTTTAATCTTCATCAAGACAGAGCCATCATTACTGATAACAAAATCAATCCAATTATTAATATGAATATCAGTATAATTACGAAAAGAAAGAAGCAACATTTCGAAGTAAGCGTAATTTATAATAATAATAATAATAATAATAATAATAATAATAATAATAATAATAATAATAATAATAATAATAATAATAATAATAATCAGAACAGAATGATAATAAGTAATAATAATAGTAAAGGAATTAGCATAAACACGGGCTGTCAACAGCGCATTCGTTCTGCCATCTAAATCGAGAATCGTATTTCGTTGATTGTTTTACTTCCGTTGTTCCATCCTCATCTCGGTTCTTTCGCATCTCGGATGCAACTCACATTGTCTCCAATTGCTTGTCTTGACTCACTTGAGTGACAATGCCTATGCATTTCGTCAGTTATATAGATACACATAAGATGACCTATATAATATATGGATGATCATCATTGTATAGCCCTGGATAGCACGAGCTTTTTCAGCCACAGCAGCACCAGCCGCCGTGTCAGTTGACATTCCATCCGCAACGAATGATCCGCTAGAACGAATCTTTCGAAGCATTACCCAAAAGACGGTGCGCACCCTCGCACCAACGAGGCGAATGACTGGAAGGCAGACTTTTAATTCGACGTACAATTATTGCAGTCTTCCATTCGAAGCAGATGGCAACAATTGAAGGGAAATGAAACAACTGCGACCTGGAGACAATGGCTGGTGCCTCCGCCACCAAGAAGATTGAGATCCCGATTAACCTCCTCTGCAGGTCCCGTTCGTCGTCAGCCATTCACCCTGGCTCTGACGTAAAGGCACTCCTTCCTTCCATCTGTATGCTTATCTGTCTCTGCCTCTCTGTCTCTCTCCCCTCTCTCTCTATCTATCTTCCTTTATATCTATGTCTCTTTCTGTCTCAGACGGATGTGCGTGGGCTGCAGCTGAAGAAGTACAGAACCACTGGACATTTATGCACCGCCACTTAAGAAACTCTTTAAAGCGACGTTCCGCAAATATCGTTGGCATCATTTCAGCTCATTCAGCAGCAGCAGCAGCAGCAGCAGCAGCAGCGGTCGATGCCTTGTGTCGTTAATCGACAATGGAGACTTAGAATGCTAAACAGTTTTTCCCATTCGATCCAGTGATCGATCGATTTAATTAAATATGACGTCAATAGGCCGAGATGCGTTTGATCCATTGATCATATTTCTGTAACCGGTGGCGTCTCTGTCATATTGGCTCCACGATGGACGATAAAATTAGAATAATTATTATATCGATTTCAAAAGACATTCTGTCCTTCCCGTGCGTTAGAATTATGCACTCCGGTTGATTCTTGTGTCGGTCGCTTCAATCGATCTCCACTCTGCATACTGTTTCTGATTGCAGTCAATGAAATCACAGAGGTGGACTGAGTCTGTAATAAGAATTGTAGAAGTCTGCAATTAGGATTATGTGAAGTTATAGCGCAATTGGCAGAGATTATTAGCAGTGATGAAGGTTCAGCGTCAGTGGTGGAAGCGCTTTTCAAATCGAATGTTTCTCGCCGCTCTTTGCCTCAACATGCAGTTGGATTGCTCGCATAGGAGGAGCCGAACTGATGGGGCAAATAGTTGTGCAGTTGAGGGGACATGCTCTGTTTTCCTGACATGCACGACTTTCTCGCTAATGCCTCTTTGCCTTCTTGTGAACCATGCGAAAAGTTCAAATGGAAGACCTGCGCTGTTACGTATGAATCAGCGAATACGTTTTCCAATAGGCTCCACAAAGGCGCCATAGCAATATCCATGCATTCATTAATCAACGTAAAAACGAGTTTCCGTTTAAAACGGGAATGCGGTCATACGAATTGGTCAATGTTATGCCTATCACTCCTACAAATTATTCATCACGAAACATTGAATAGCTAGGTTGCCCATTCTTCTGCTGTTTCTTTACAAACGTTCCGCTCTCGCTTCACTTGTTCCGAGAATACAATGGGAATTCGATTTTGAGTCAGATACCCGCAGACTATGTGTTCTGTTCCTCGGATACGAGGCTCGTTCGCATGCATTGGACTTTTTCTCTGAAAATTAAGGCTGATGATAAATAAAGCTTTCAGCTGAGATAGAAGCGAATCAGATGCGACGCTTCCTACAGGAGCGCGCATGTAATCTGATTCGACGGGTTTCAATGTTGTTGAACTCAGGTATGCTCATAATTTGGTTTCAGTAGCAAACCGACTTCTGTAGAGCTTCTACTGGTAGCATTCAGAGAGTAAGAGAAAGAGAGACAAAGAGACAGACAGACAGACATAAATACATACATACATGCAGACATACATAATGCCTGCATAATGTCAATGCACTATATGAAATATAATATGCTATGGTACAGATGATAACAGCGACAACGCTGCTGCTGAAAGAGAATACGAGAGGATGTCAGAGGCGATGAAAGAAAGAAAGAGAGACAGATAGCCAGAGACAGATAGACAGAGACAGATAGACAGAGACAGATAGACAGAGACAGATAGACAGAGACAGATAGACAGAGACAGATAGACAGAGACAGATAGACAGAGAAAGAGAACAAGATTATAGTAGGTAAGCCAAACTCTGTTATTAACCGAATCGATATCTTCCTCTTCTGTAGAGCGCAATAACAACGCAGCGGACGATATGTACAGCCAACCGAACGACGACCACAGAGAACGAAATCCACTCAGGTCATTGCTAGCCAACAAAAGGTAAGGAAACCATTGTCGTCTCTGTCTTCATATCCAAATAACTATTTTATGTATGTATGTATACATGCATCTATTTAGTACTTTTTACTTCATTCAGATTATGATTACGGCCTCTTTTTGGTGCGCCATCTGCTGGTGCATTAGACACTGGCGATATAGAAGTTTCTCAATGTAATTGTAATTGTAATCGCAGATTTGTCATTATGGCTTCTCTTCAAGAAAGACTCACAAGTGTAGCATACGAGGTAATTATAGAAAACTAGGACTTGGCAGAATGGTTTTCAAGCTGCTACGAAATACATGTAAAGAAAGATCAAGAAGCTCATGTTGTGTTTGATGGTAGGCAGCCTATTTCAAGAAGTTCGACCAAGTATAACTTAGTAGATATTCTATGCTACACTGTCTGCTGAAGCTCAGACCAAGGGATTTAAACAACCAGGTCACCCTCTGTTAGTGACATCTACCTGAATATCTTGTACTCTAGACTTGGGACTCCCGGTGCATGGGAAAGCTGTGCACAGTGTAGTTGTCAACAGCAATTCTCTTTCGTGGAGCTTCGTTGGAAGGGCTTCTGAATGTATGCATGTATGACTTGTATGTATTTATGTATGTTTGTATATATGTATGGATGTATGTAGGCCTATGTATGTATGTTTGTATATATGTATGGATGTTTGTATATATATATATATGCATGCATGTATATATGTATGTATGTATGTATGTTTGTATATATATATGTATGGATATATATGTATATTTGTATGTATGGATGGATGTATGTATATATTATATGTATGTATGTTTGTATGTATGTGTGTACCTTGAAGAGGTGTAATATATGATAAGAATGCTCTGCCACGTATTAGCATCTGCATTTCAATGACGAGAATATTCTGCCATTTTGTGTTCGAGCGACAACAAAGACACAGCTACGATGAACGGATGGAATCACTTCGAGTTCTTTACTCAGTGAAGAGATGGTTCTTGACTGAAACGACGTAAAAGAGTTAGCCTAACGTTGTTACGCGTTTGTACCAATGGCGAATGAGTAGACTCTAAATCTCTGTTTCATATTATCCAACTCTCTATCTCGCTCTGTCCGTATATTTTCACGCTGATATGCGCACTCTTTGTTTGTCCCATGCATATTTCTGCATTTTCAGACGCTCCTTCTTCCATTGTTGTGCTCGTTAACTTTTTCTCAACCTAACTGCGGTTTTCGTCATTCTCGCACTATTAATAATTCTTTCTATTTGTCCGTCTTTCTGCCACCTAACTCTATCTGTCTTTCTGTCTGTCTTTCTGTCTGTTTTTCTGTCTGCACGTGGCTTTGTCTGTCTGTCTGTATGTCTGTCTGTCTGTTTCTTTGTCTGTCTCTCTGTCTATCTGTCTGTGTCTATTTTCTCTCTCTGTCTCTACTTCTTCTTGATCAGCCTTTTTCTTCTATCTGTGTGTGTCTCTGTCTGTCTTTGTCTCTATCTCTCTCATGCTCTTACTTTATTAGTAAGTCTGTCTTTCATTCTCAATCTTCAAATTCTCTGTCCCTGGACTCCATACCTCACACTATCAACATCTCTCTCTTGTCCACTCCCTCGATGATCTTTATTTACTCATTCCTTCTTCTTCACGTTCTCTGCCCTCAGGCAGGTTCATATGTCCAACGACGCCATTTTTCTCTGTTCTCTGCTTCTCTTTTCAGTCCGCTGTATCCCTCCTCTGCCAACATCCAGTCCAGTAGCATTGTTCTTGGCCTACCTCTCATCTTTTCCCCTCCATTCTTCCCTCAATGATGTCTCTTAGTAGGGTGTCGCTCCTTAAGATGTGTCCTATCCATTTCTTCTGCCGCCCCCGTATAGTGCCTATCAGTGATCTTCTTTCTTCCACCAGCTGTAAGATTTCCTCATTCGTTCTTCGCTCCACCCAGCTGATTTTCTCCATTCTGCGCCATATCCACATCTCAAAGGCCTCCAGTCGTTTTATGTCTTCTTGCCTCATTGTCCATGTCTCAGAGCCGTATAGGACAACACTCCACACTAGTGTCTTTACCATTCTCTTCTTCAGCTTCCTGTTTAGACTCATTCCATTTTGCTCTAATACACAGGCCTTGTTTGTCTTTGCTCATTCACTTACTTGCTCAGCCTCTGATTTATTTTTGCTGTGCTTTGTGACTCATCTGAGCTTTCCACCGCTCTTTGAAGTTTCTACATAGGCCTATTCTGAATGAAGTCTGGTAGTTGTGTCTTTTCGCATTTGCATTGGAGCTAATGTTTGTCTTGCATGCCCATCCAAGTAAAAGCAAATTACTCAAATTGAGAATATTTTCTAAAATTGGACTTTCTGTGGGTAATACCAAATTGACGATGAAATTCGACTGCCTGAGCGCTGAAATGAAGGGACTACGGAGACCTTTGCCAACACCTCCTCGTGGTGGTCTCTGGGCGTGCAGTTTTACCAGCTGGTTGACTGCATGGCGAAGATTGGCAGCTGCACTTCCTTTTGTATCTTCAGTATACTTCACTATCTCATTACTATTTCACTTTTCTTAGTTAAGGGCCAGGCTATAGCGTAAATTGGCTTTATGATGAATCGATTATAAATAGGCTATTGTAATGTAGTATAAAATAGGTCTAAGTGGTTGACCTTTCTCGGCACTTTACAAAACCAGCGCTAGCCTATATAATATAGAGACTTAGCTTATTCGCTGGTGCTTATATTATTCAGATCGAGACTATATATTTATATTATTGTACCATGTTTATATAGGCTTATGTCAGGTCTAAACAATGTTAGAAAGTGGAAAACCTGTGACTGTTAGCGATGCATGTCGAGGTAAGAAGTTATCATTATTGAACACGGCAACGCGTCTATTCGCCAGAAGAACGGCAGTCTTTGGTCTCGCATCTCTGCTTTCTTGAGGTGGACTAAATGCTATTAAGCGCCATTCATGTGAATCGTGATGATGTGATGCTGCGTGTATCTTCTCGCACAAGCCTCTACCATGTTCGTTCAACTGCATTGGCTTCCCATGAAATTCGGA
The DNA here is from genome assembly GCA_020284085.1 of Aporrectodea caliginosa. Lineage (NCBI taxonomy): Eukaryota > Metazoa > Annelida > Clitellata > Crassiclitellata > Lumbricidae > Aporrectodea > Aporrectodea caliginosa. The sequence goes on along the minus strand of JACEVL010000179.1, from coordinate 777,899 downwards.
TTCAGATTTCAGCTATTAAGATATGATTTCTGACCTATAGTCAAACTCTTTACCATGTATCTTTGGGTATGGGTCTTTTGGTTGAGTCACGATGCAGAACTGCCTTGGACCAAAGTGCATGCATTCCATGTTGCTGCCCCAAGAAATGGAATCAACTACCAATATTTCTCCGATGCTCAAGCCCTTTTTCTTCTTAAAATATGCCTCAAAGCTCACTCATTGCCCTTCAAATAACTGACTGTCCAACTGTTATTCATCTGGAGACTAACTAACCGCTAATTGAAGCGTTTGATTAACTATATATGAATAATACAGTGTCCAACCTGATCCTCAGGCAGTGGAAAATCATCTTCAAGCGAAGATGGTGGAGATAGTTCTTGAATAGGCCCTAGCTTACTTTAGTCTTGCTGCACGCCAGTTCATTATAAGCCTAATCATGATCACACTCGTACGCTTGAATGCGGTGCAAGCAACAATTCCAATTGAGTGCTACTACTTTTATATCAATCACTGGCTGTGGTCTGCAGAAATCTGTGGCGGCTGTCGCTGTGTTGCTAGCTGATGCAGTCGAATTTTCATACTAATACCATCTGCAGCAGGTTACAAAAGCAGTTGCATGGGTAGGTTGTTTGCTGGTTTCAAATGCAGTGTGAAACTTTACGTCGGAGGAAGAATGCAGACATTTTGTTTAAACGCCCACGTTTTCCATACTTTGTCTTCTACCAAAATATTTGCTACATTTTATTTGCTAGCTTTAGCGATTCGCTTCTGTTGAACCACCGATGCACTGCTTATCTTCTGCACAATGAGGCAAACAGATGAGAGTAAAGGTCAATATTGCTTCTGACAGGGTACACATGAGAACTACCAAATGTATCGTGTCGGTGATATATGACAGTTAAGTCAACTTCAATTTCGAAGTGACAACATCGACGAGATCTTAGTCTTCATAACAACCATTACCATCTCATTATCATCGCTGCCCTCTACTCTAATTTCTTTTGGAGCACCTCAAAGTGCTGCATGATTGCTCTTGTAATGTTTGACCCATTAATCATCAGCACTATGCTTGGTCGAATGCCTCAGCATAGCACGGTTGAGTTGGCAGTTCTGTCGTCATCTCATCAGTGCGTGGATGCTTTACTTTATGGAGGTTCAACATCATGCTACACCAATTTCTTACGCTCTGGAACACGCCGGAAAATCGAGATGTTTAGAAAGCTTAGACATCGTGTCTCTCTTGGTCCACACGTCCAAACATAAACTGTACGGCATCTGCGCGTCATCTGCGAGATGTGACGTGAAACTATTCCTTTCACGGTATCCTGCATATCCTGGGCGCATTGGCAAATTTCCTTTCCCGAAATAAGAAGACATTTTGTGGCCTATCAGAAATGAAATTAATCAAAACTTAGATTCATCAAGACCAATCAAACTAGGTGTTTTCCCGTCCTAAGACGGTAAAGCTTAGCGAGCTCGGGGTGGCCACTTAAAATCATCCCCTCCACTCCACTCCCATCTACCGAATCGATCAATCAACCATGCAAAGAAGAGTCCAGCCCGTGTTGACATCTGGCGAATGACGCAGAGAGATAACAGCGTTACGCTGCCGACACATGGACACTTCTCTTCTACAGTGTGATTCTCCTTACAGATTTTATTTTAGTTAGCCGATAGTTACAGTTATAGTTAAAGTTTTTTATTTTAGTTATAGTTATAGTTAGTATTATTTTTTAGTTATAGTTATAGTTATAGTTAATGGATTTTATTTTAGTTAATTTTAGTTAATACGTAGTTACAATAATTAAGGCTATAAGTAAAATTGTGCGTATTAACACGCTGTTTCACAATTTGCTCAGAGCTTTGAAAGCCTTTGAAGCATGGGTGCATTCAGCTTCATGAATACACGAGTTTCCAAAGTAACTGACAAATTGCATAATAAAAATATCGCATTTTTTCGTTCTCATTTATGTCGAATCATCCATATTGCACTTCCTATTTTTATTTTTTGTATTAACGAAAATAAAGATGAATATTCGTTATTGTTAGGCCTATTTTCGTTATAGTTATAGTTATAGTTAATGATATATTTAGTTATAGTTTTAGTTATCGTTAACAAAATCATTTTATTTTCGTTAACGAACATTTTTGTTATCGTTATCGTTAACGAGAATCACACTGCTCTACTATATTATTATTAATATTGGTTACAATAATAATAATAATAATAATAATAATAATAATAATAATAATAATAATAATAATAATAATAATAATAATAATAATAATTTCTTTTTCAGCGTCTATCTGTCTGCATACAACGCTACAACTCTGTCACTTTTAACGGGACCTTTCCAGCGACTCCAGACGACGAGGCTTGATTTTCCAGACACTGTCCCCTGCTCCTAAATTAATTTTTTCCAAATCCTGAGGGATCATTGATACCTCGGGTAAAAAAAATAATAATAATAATAATAATAATAATAATAATCTTTTCTTTATTGAAGCGCCTGACAAACGCACTGCGCTGTACATTTACATGTTATGCAATTGAAACAACAAATCTTAACTACTAACAGAACAGACAGCCTGCAATACACGGCGCTAATAGCAGCCTACAAAGCATGTCCGCCCTACGGGACTCCAACTCGGTACCTCTCGCTCTCTATGCCAGTGTGTTATCCAATGCGCTATCGGGCCCCCCGTAATGCCATTACGGTGGTCAGTGTTATCGATTTCCATTGTCCTTCAGTCAGTGCATGCAAACTTCAACTAATTCTCATTAAATGTAAGAACATTTTCACAAAGAAGTCTACCGTATTCGTTTATGAAAAGAGTTAAACATGTGCGCTAATTACTTACAATGAATTTAGTTTTAATAACTTTTTCCTCTGAAACTATCGCTGTCAAACTAATAATAATAATAATAATCTTTTCTTTATTAAGCGCCTGACAAACGCACTGCGCTGTACATTTACATGTTATGCAATTGAAATCTTAACTACTAACAGAACAGACAGCCATGTAATACAACGGCGCTAATAGCAGCCTACAAAGCAAATCCGCCCAACGGGGGCTCGAACTCGGTACCTCTCGGTCTCTGTGCCAGCTGTTATCCAAAGCGCCACGGGCCCCCCCAATCTATCGCTGTCAAACTGAACAGTATGCAGAAGGGTTGTCACTGGCTGCCAACTTAACATAATTATGCGACTTCATGTCAATGCAGTATGCTACTCATTAAGTTTTCTTAGTAGCCTATTATTATTCAACTACGAACACACTAAATATTATTCTTAAACTTCAGTATCATTTAATATATTTTAAAAGAAATTACAGCACAAAAGCTCCATACGGACATCTAAGTTTTATTCCAAATAAGCCTGTGGAAAGATTACTTTGGTTCAAATAAGAAACTAGAATTAAATTGCTGTCCTGAGTTACGTAGCAGGCATTTAAAACGGTAAGTTATGGTAAGTTGGTAGCCAGTGACAACCCTTCTGCATACTGTTCGGCGTCAGTTTGACAGCGATAGTGTCAGAGGAAAAGCAATGGCCCTGTAACAGGCTGGAAAGTTCACATTGTGGATCCAAAATGTGAAACTCGTGGAATTGTCTTGACTCGGGAAGTGCTCATGCCATTTCCTTCGATTGACAAAGAAATTAACTAATGCATGCTCTGTATTGTTTGAAGTCCATCTAAAATTATGTCGACTTGTCTTAGCTCAGAAATCGTTATTTTCGAGAGCCTCTTTCATACTATGTAGGCCCCTATGTTTGATATGCATAATGTTACGCAAAACTGGGTCTTTATTCAGGCAGAAGATTCACCAGTGACACAATATGGGCAACACGTGGACACAAGGAACGCATCTGTCTCGATGTTTGCGCAAAATGTACTTAACTGGCGAGTTTATGGGGTCAGGTCATAGATATTTGATCTCCAAAGATCTCCAAAGATCCTCTATTATACTATTATACGCGATGACAAAATGCAGGCCCATGCAATTGGGTACACTCTTAAATTTGCAAAGTTAAATCAGCCGAATCCGCAGGCAACACAGCTAAGATTCATAGCTAAAAATTAGCTTACTAAGCCTTCAGCTGATCCACGTAATTTTGCGTAGTTATCAGAATGTACGTGATTTGCCTTAAATATCAAGCTGATTCTCCTATGCACGCTGTAGGTGGGTCAGCTACGCATGCTTAGCTGGATCTCGTAATTAGCGTTGTAGCGGGAGCTCTGGCTGCCTATGTAGGGTAGCTATGCAAGCGTAGTTGGCTTTTCATTATGCCTTGTTGCTTCTATGGTCGCCTGGAGGCTAGATGCTTTGTTGTTGTTGTTGCTGTTGTTGTTGCGTGTGTTGCTGTTGTCTTAGTTGTTGTTACTGCTGATGTGACGGTTTCCGTTCCAGTTATTGTGTGGTTGTAGTCGCGGTGTAAGTAGTAGTAGTTGTTGTTGCGTTGGTCACCCGTGGCCATACGGCCGAAGCTACTACTTCTGTTGGCATTTCTCGATCTTGAGCTGTAGTCGTTGTTGCGTTGATGATTCGCTGGTGGTCCATTGTTGAGTTGGAGGCGACGTGTAATGTGGCCTCCCTTGTTGTAGTCGTTGTTGTAGTTGTTTTGGTGAGAGTTGTTGTAGAATCGCTGTCGTCGTTGGCTGTTAATGGCTAGATTCGTATCCATAGACCTAGACTATTCCAGGCGCTGCTGATGTTAGACATAAGGGATAGGTATAATTCAGAAAAGGCTCTGGTTTTGAAACAAACTAGAGACTTTTCAAATTTTATTGTCGAGCATTCGACCTTTCGTCTACTCGACTTCGTCTGGAATGATGTGTCTAACAGTCTAACAACGCGATTTGATAGAGTTCAGTATTACAATTACATCGTGTATATAAATATATATAATCTTACGCCTACATCAGCGTTATATACATGAGTTCAACAAGCACATTATATATCTAAATATACGTCCTTATATATACATCACACAGTGGTCATCCTCTACAGATTGCCAGATGACGGTAGATTCTCTTTACACGTGCAGTTAGCGCGCCAAACTTAGAAACTGCTGATGACAGTGAATTTGAACTATACAGTGTAGTACAGTTGTTTTAAGGCAAGAGTTGAGTTTGTTGTTATTAAACTGTGTTTGAAGAAGAGAAAGAAACATTGAAAGAACTGTGTCAATTTAATTCTTAAACAGTTAGAAGTCGTTGAGCAATTTATATGTAGAGATAAGGAAAGTTCTTGAGGTAGGTCACAACTAAGAAAGAAAAAGAGTTGGTGACATATTTGGTGGCAGCAGCGGTTCGAAACAACGTCTGGATTCGAAACAACGTCTGGGATTCGAAACAACGTCTGGAATTCGAAACAACGTCTGGGATTCGAAACAACGTCTGGGATTCGAAACAACGTCTGGGATTCGAAACAACGTCTGGGATTCGAAACAACGTCTGGGATTCGAAACAACGTCGACTGGTGAATACGCATTCAAATCATTGGTAAATTGACGACAACGAAAGCCTCAACGACAAAGGTATAAAAGTTGGTTGTTATCAAACAAAGAACAATCCCCAATACTTCAAACACAAAAGAAAACTCGTGTTTTCCAGAAAGGACAGCACTGAAGTAAAGAAGTAAGATGGAGAAATTAAGTGTCAAGAAACAAGCAGAACTGAAGAAGATGTCTTCTGAAAGATTAAAGCAGCGCTTGTTAAAGGCTGGTTTTGAAGAAGAGAAACTGAAAGATATGTCACGTGAAGACATGCTAGAAGCGTTAGCTGAAGTCTGGCTTAAAGAAGAAGCAGAGGAAGAAGAAGGTGCTGTCGGCGGTGCTGTGGAAAAGGTTACTGAGAAACCGCCTGGGCCTATGTCTATGGAGACGATGATGCAATGGATGATGATGACAAGACAAGAAGAGAAAGAAAGAGAGGAGAAACGAAGACAAGAAGATAAAGAAAGAGAGGAGAAACGAAGAGAAGAAGCAGAGCGTGTGAGACAAGAGGAGAAAGAAATGCGACAGGAAGAATTACGTCTTCAGAGAGAGAAAGAAGAATTGCAAAGACAGCAATTTGAAATTCAATTAGAGCAATTGAGAAAAGATAGAGAAGATGCTGAAAGGAGAAGATTAGAGCAGATGATTGAATTTGAAAAGGCGCGGAAAAGTGACGAAGAGATACGTCAGCAACAGATTGAAGAGAAGAGACTACGTGAAGAAGAAAAGGAAAAAGTGCGAATTTCAGAGTTGGAGCGAGCAGAAGAGGTTAGACAAGAAGAACTGAAATTACAGAAAGAAAGCATGGAGAAGGCGGAAGCGGAAAGACAAGAACGTTTAAAGTTGGAACAACAAAAAATAGCATTAAAAGAAGCACAACTCAAAGAGGAGAAACAAAATAGAGAAGCACAAGAACAAAGAAGGCAAGAAGAACGAGAAGAACAGAAAAGGAAACAGGAAGAAAGTGAAACGATGGTTTCGAAAATAAAGAAAATTGGTGATGCCATGAAACACGTGTTACCTAAAATGCCAAACGATATGATGGAGGTGCCATTATATTTCGAAACGGTTGAGAATGCGTTTCGTAGTTTCAACGTGCAGGAACAATTCTGGGTGAAGTTACTATTGCCATTGATGACTCCGAAAGCTAGAACTGTTCTAAACAGATTGTCATTCGCTGATTTAGACGATTATGAGATCGTGAAACAGCACTTGTTAAAAGAATTCAAGTTGACACCGAGAGAGTACAGATCGAAGTTTATTGATGCGAAGAAGACAGCTGAAGAAACATATACAATGTTTACAGCTAGGCTGAAGAACTTGCTGAACTATTATGTGAAAAGTCGCAAAGTGGATAAGAATTTTGAGAAACTGTTTGATTTGTTAGTGGCGGATAAGTTGAAAGAATCACTACCACCAGGTCCACTACAGTTTGTGTTGTCGAAGGAAGGAACTGATTGTTACGAAGCTAGTGTTGTGGCAGACCTAGCGGACATTCATGTTAATAATCGAATTGGTTTGGCAATTCCGAATAAGACAAGTTTTGGTTTTGTTCCTAATGGCAAAAGAAATCAACAGTTCACTCCAAATTTTGGTTTTCATTGGAAGAGCAATCAAGAAACAGGAAATCAGTTCAGAGGTGCAGAAGTGAAACCAAATTCTCCGGTTGTTCACGAGAATAGAGAGTCGATGATGGCCAGACAACGTCCGGTATATAACAAGTCACCACCAAGGTTTGTCGCAAGAGAAGGCAATGCATCGTTTACTCCATATAAGAGAAAAGAAAGCATTGAACAACGAGGTGCAGTGGTGAAACGTTGTCACAACTGCGGATCAGACAGGCATTTAATGAAATTCTGTCCAGTTCCTGTTACAACCTCAAATTATGGAAAACAAGAAAATTCGAGGGTGAATCGAATTCAAGTGGTTGATAATTCTGAAAGTCAAGCCACAGAACATCAGAAAAATGAAACTGAAGTAAAGTCAGTGATGAAATGTCACCTTTCACCTGATATTCAGAAAGAAATTCTATTGCACAATGGAATGCAGAAAGAAATGGCTGGAAAAGATGAAAGTACAACATTGAAGAAAGTGGTATTGCAGTACGTCGAGGTAGAAATTCGTGGAACAGCAGGAAAAGAACCAATAAAAGTAAAAGCACTGATTGATTCTGGAGCAGAGGTTCCGGTGATTAGTGAAGAATTACTGGAAGGCATGAAGGTGGAGCAGATTGGAAAAGTGAACTTACAATGCGTGGCAGGAGATGCCATTCCTGCAAAGTTGGTGAAAGTTGATGTAAGGCTGTGTTGTAACGATGTGGAAGAAGAGGTAATTCCGCATAAAGTCAAATGTTCACTTACACCGTATGTGACATTGATGTGTGCTAGTATTGCAAAAATGGGAAGCACAGAAAGATTCTTGTTGCATCCAGAAATCATTGCAGAACTTAAAGCCGTGCCACAAGTGAAAATGATACAAGGAGATGTTCAAGTGAATGTAACGACGAGATTGCAGAGTCAGCGAAAGAAAGTGGTAGATGTGGAAGAGGAAAGTGAAACTGAAAGTTCAAGTGAAGAGGAAAACGAAAGCGATGATCAACAAACTTTAATGCAAGACGGTATAACAGCAGAGATGAGTGAACAAGAGATGGCTGCATGCAAGAATGGTAATCTAAATGAAACGAAAGAGGATAATGAATGTGATGTGGCGATAGCAGATTTGTTTCAAGAAGATGAGAAAGATGAAGAACAACAGATGCAGATTGCAGACGCAAAGAAATTCGAAGAACAGCAGAGACAAGATGAATCATTGAAAGCATGGTGGACGTTAGCGCCAGATAAAGAATCTGAATTCTGCGTGGTAAATGGCTTACTGTACAAGAGATATCGAATATTAGAGCAAACGATATATCAATTGGTGTTACCAAAAGAGCGACGAATGAAAGTGATGGAGTTGGCTCACGAATCAGTATTTGGAGGACATCTTGGAGAAGAGAAAACTAGAGAACGAATAAAGTTGTCTTTTACGTGGCCAAAGATGAGAAGAGATATAGTGAAATTTTGCAAATCATGTGAGAAATGTCAGTTAAAGGCAAGAAGTTTGGTGATGGACAGGGTTCCTATCACTCCAATTCCAAGAGAAGATGTGGCGTTTAGAAGAATTACGGTGGATTGTGTAGGACCAATCGAGCCAGCATCTGCTGCAGGTCACAAGTACTGTTTATGTATTGTCGATTCTTGCACCAGATGGCCTACAGTGTTTCTGTTGAAATCATTAACTGCAAAAGCTGTATGTGATGCTTTGATGGAGTTGTTCATGAACGTTGGTGTACCTTCAGTGATCACAAGTGACCAAGGAACAAATTTTACTGCGAGTCTGACAAGAGAATTTCTGAATTTAATGGGTTGTAGTCCAAGATTTGACACGCCAGGTCATCCAGAAGCAGCTGGATTAGTAGAAAGATGGAACCAAACATTCAAGAAAATGATCCATCATGTAATTGTTGACAATCCAAGGCAATGGCACAAAGTAATTCCGTTTACAGTGTGGGCATTACGAGAAGTACCGAATGCAACTACTGGAATTGCTCCTTATATGTTGGTGTATGGAAAGATTCCGCGTGGACCATTGGCAATTTTAAAAGAAAGTTGGACAAGAGAAATTAATTTACCACCTCATATTGGAATCCAACCAGAAAAGTATTTGAAAGACATGAAAGCAAATATGGAAAAAGCATTACTGTTTGCAGAATCATATTCACGAGAGAAGCAATTACAGTATACGAATCAATACAACAAAAGAGCGAAACATAAAGAATTTGAACCGGGTGAAAAAGTCATTGTGTTATATCCGACTTCAACGAATAAACTGATTTCACGATGGCATGGTCCATGTACTGTCATACAACGAAGGTCAAAGTACTCTTATTTGATTGATATGGGTGACGATTGTCGAAAGATAATTCACGCAAATAAAATCAGAAAGTACATTACAAGAGCAATGAGTTGTGGACTAATCGTTGAAGAAGATGAAGACTTTGGTTCAGTGGTTGAATTGCTGATGAAGAATGACTGGCAAAATGAAAAGAATTCACTGAATCTTGATCCTGAACAGATTAGCCATTTGACATTGACTCAACAAAAACAATTGCTGGAAATACTGAACAAATATTCCGATCGATTTTCTGAAAAGCCTGGACTATGTACATTGGTTGAACATGAAATTGAACTGAAACCGGAATTTCGTGAAAAAGAATTTATGGCTTACCGTATTCCACTCATCTATCGAGCAGAAGTTGAACGACAAATTAAAGAAATGCTTCAAGCCAACATTATAAAACCATCTTCGAGCAGAATGGCAAGTCCGCTGGTAATTGTTAAAAAGAAAGACGGTTCTCTGAGACTTGCCTGCGACTACAGATACATTAACTCGTTCACTGTGGATTGTAAATATCCGATGCCGATTGTGAAAGATGTTTTGCACAAAGTTGGAAAATCAAATGTGATCTCGATTTTTGATTGTCGAAGTGCTTACTGGACTTGTCCTGTTAAGCAAACTGATCAATGGAAAACTGCTTTTGTTACTCACAATGGACTGTACGAGTTTACTCGTGTTCCTTTCGGGATGATCAACTCAGGAAGAACATTTGTTAAAGCAATTAACATGGTTTTACAGCCTATAAATGAATTTGCTGAGCCCTATGTAGATGACATTGCTGTGCATTCAGATGACTGGAAGATTCATTTACAGCATTTAGATGCATATTTAATGCAAATGAGACTGCATAACATTACTCTGAACTTAAAGAAATGTATCTTTGGTAAGAGTGAGGTAAAGTTCATCGGTCATGTGGTTGGTTCTGGAACGATTCAAATGAATCCAGATAGAATTGAAAGTTTAATTAATCTGAAAACTCCAGAAACGAAGAAACAAGTTAAGCAATTGCTGGGATTTTTTGGTTACTATAGACAGTTTATCAAAGATTTTGCACAGATTGCGAAGCCTCTATCTGATTTGACAAGCAAACATGTTCCAGATAAGATTGATTGGACTGATAGACATCAACAGGCATTTAATTTACTTAAAGATGCTGTACGCTCTAAAGTTGTTTTATATGTTTTTGATGTTGGAAAACCTTTTAATTTGTACTGCGATAGTAGTGATTTTGCAGTAGGAGCTGTTTTAACACAGATGGATGATAAGGGAATAGAGCGCCCTGTATCATTTATAAGTCAGAAGCTGACTGACACCCAGAAGAGATGGGCAACTGTAGAGAAAGAAGCCTATGCTATTGTTTGGGCTCTAAATAAGTTAAAAGAGATAATCATTGGATCTAAAGTTCACATCTTTACCGATCACAATCCTTTAACTTATCTGACTGAATCTATGTCTAAGTCTGCTAAATTGGTGCGTTGGGCTTTGGCACTGCAAACTTTTGATGTAGAAGTTAATTATAAGAAAGGACGATTAAATGTTGTAGCAGATTGTTTATCTAGATTATAAGATTGTTTATTTTACTGTTTTGTATAGTATTAAGTTTATTGCCTAATTACTTACCAAATCAAGCCAGTTCGACGTATTGTGAAGAAAGATTTACAACTTAAAGCGTACAATGGTGTGATGGGGCAGGTGATAACGAAGGCTGTAAATTAAAACGCCTGCAACGAAGTCAGGAGCTACCGGTATTTGAAATGTATCCTAGAATTATGAGACGAAGCATTTGGTTCACAGATGAAAAGACATTTACAGTTTCCACACCAGTTAATTGTCAAAGTGATCGTGTTTATGCCAAGTAAGAAAGAAAAGCAAATTCCAGCACCAAGACTCGCATGCGAACGTGGACATTTCAGTCGCAGCATCATGGGTTCGGCAGTCGAAGACTCCAAGATCTTTGGTTTCGGTCGGTGTGTCTCCGATGGAAAAACCAATGTAGTGTTTGTTGGACCCGAAGTCAAAGTAAACAGTAGACATACTATTGTGATCACGTTCTAGAAAGAGGTTTACTTCCTGAGCAAGACGTAATCGTCACAATTGAACGTCGCAGCAGGGCGCAGCTCCTTCACACTTAGCAAGAAGCACTCAACTTCCATCATCAGGAGAACCTTCATCGAATCAGACATGTGGCCTCCAAATAGCCCAGACCTAAAACCGGTAGACTATGCTGTTCGGAGTGCCCTTAAGCAAAAGTCTACATTCGTCGTAAATTCACAACAATAGAACAACTGAAGTTGGCCATCGTTGAGGAATGCCGAAAAATGTCCCAGAGACTTATAGACAGGAGCATCTTTATAACGATCGCGTGGCACAACGTTTAGGAGAATTTGTTGAAAACCGAGGCGGACACATAGAATATTACATTTAGCAACAAATTACTTGCATTTTGAAAAGAAAAAGAACTTAATTAAATAAATAATTCAGATTGAATGCGATGTTCTCATTTTTAATGGCCCACCCTGTAGTATTGAAGCAGCGCTGAAATGAATGGCGGCGAATTGTGTAGTCGCTGTGTTTGATGGCGCCGAATTGTGTCGGCGCTCAGTTTCGCGGCGGCGAATTGAGGTCGCTGAGATGAAGGTCGGCGAAATGTGCGCGCTCAATTCAACGGATACCATAACGAACGACGAGGTACTACAAATGGTTGATGAAAAACGATCGCTAATAACAACAATAAGAGAAAGACAGAAGAACTGGGTGGGGCACGTATTAAGAGGAGACTCCCTCCTGAAAGAAATCATAGAAGGGAGAATGGTAGGGAAAAGAGGGAGGGGAAGACCGAGGCAGATGATGCTGGGATGGATGGCCGACGGATACAGCGAATTAAAGGAAAAAGCACAGCACAGAGAAGAGTGGCGTCATTGGAAGTTGGAACCTGCCGAAGGGCAGAGAACTTAAAGAAGAAGATGTATTATATAGAATATATACATATATACATTGCATATATATACATATATATTTTGCTTATATATTGCATATATATGTTGTGTATCTCTATGTACATGCATATATATTTATATATAGGCCTATATATGAGGACACGGCTGATGCGACGCTCAATCCGCTGGCTGATCATATGAAAAATGACGGCTGGACAAAGTGAATTCCGGGAATTCTAAATCTGTCAACCGGATGCATCACTGGGCTTGGTCATTGTGGACAGCACATATAATATACATATAATTATACAGTAGCATATATTGCATAAACATATTATATACATACATATATATAACGTACCTGATTTCCTCCATAAAACATATTTTTCGGAGTCTGTGCCTCTATAGGTTCCTTCTAAGTCCAACTCTCTGTCTGTTTGAAAGTACGCGTGACTGAAGGGAATCTGTCACACCAACGCATGCAGCGCAGTAAAACAGTTTGAACCTAATTACAGCTTCAGACCGAAAGAGAAACTGCGCTCACACAGTTTGAACTTAATTATGTCCAGAAGGAGAATCAATGTCGTTTACATCATCGGGTCTTTTTGGACGTGAGTGGGGAGTGGGGAAGGAGGAACCGTCCTTTCCATGAAGAAGTCTTGGAGAGGCGTTGTCAATTATCAGCTGGCGTGTTGTTTGACAGAGCTGCTGTTGGCTGGGTATTGGCGTGCCATCGATTGATGACGATTCCTGGTATCCGCCATTATATACATGTATGGCTGCAGATTATTATTATTATGGATGAATAATTTCATTAGTGGCGCCAATGGCTCTGTCGTCTGGAACGGTTCACTCCTTGATCTCCGTCCTTCCATTGTACGACGAGTTAATGGAATTTTCCCCTCAAATTAAAGACTATTCGGTTCCGCTGGGATTCGACGGACGGATAAGCTGCAAACAGCTTAGCCTGATTTTTGTATGGGGGCGGGGGGGACTCGTCTTAAATATGGAACTATTGCTCGCCGCTGTCGTGTTTGACGCATTATAGGCTTATTCCAATTCTATGGGGGAAAACAGTGTGAGATATCTGATGAATGATGATGATGATGTGAGGTACTGCAGTCAATTTTGAGTAACTATAGCCTATAATGCGTTGTGTCCTGATTCATACATAAACACATTCGTGCATGCCTGCATGCATATTATATAGGCCTACATGCATGCATGCATACATGCACAATTCTTCGAATAGAAGCCAGATCACCAGATTTGTCCGAATAAAACATCAGCGAGGTTAGATTCTTTCCTTTCCACCTTTCCACCAGTCATCCAATTGAATTGTGCCATTTATTTCAATAACACTTTCGTTTTAGACATTTCCTGAATCGCGAGATACAATTCAATACAATGCAACTGTATTTGATATAATTGGCATCTTTCCCTTCCAATGTTCAAAAGTGCATAGAACGATCATAACCAGCGGGCCAAGATCGAGACTACATCTCTGCACTTTACACAGAACCGTATTAATAGGCCGACCTTTCGTCTGCAGCCCACTCTTCCTCTCTCCTCTGGCGAAGGTCTATCTGGCTACCGGATGGGGATACAGTTTGCGCTTGTAGGAGTTCTATGAGATTCTACGTATCGTATCATACTAATTATACAATACAATACAACTGTAATTTTGTAATTTGATTATGCCCTCCTTACAAAGTTCAGAAGTGCACATTGAAGCCGGGCAACATTGAGAGCTATAAGTAGACTTGAAGAGTTAAGTTTTCAGTTTAGAGCGAAAGACAGTCTCGCAAAGATAGTTGCGAACATGAAATGGTAGAGAGTTCCAGATGAAGGAGGGACCGGCAACTTTGAATGAACGCCGGCCAAATATCTTGCCAGACTTTAAGTGGGATGCAGTGATCTACACAGTCAAAAGCAGCAGAGAAGTCTTGGAGTATTAAGGCAGTCACATATCCCTTGTCAGCAGCAATGACCAGGCTATTATAGACTTTCAGGGCGGCTATTTCCGTGAAGTCTATTAATCGTTCTACTCATTCGTCTGAAATAGACGGCAGTTGCTGCAATTCGATCTACGCGAAGCCACACAGTCAACAGCCACAGCGTCAGCGGCGGCGGCAGAGTGTTATTTAGAGTGGACACTGAAGAGTGGACACAGAGTGGACATAGAGTAGATACAGAGTGGACAGAGAATGGACACAGAGTGGACACAATCTCGGAGCCGGCAGAGTGTTATTTAGAATTCAGTCTCTCATCCAGTGACGACTTCAATTGTACCTGTATCTAATGCACAAGGCATCAGCAGATAGCGCATGACAATCGTGCCATAAATCCAATCAGTTTCCCTAAGACAGAGAAACAGCCTCTGGTGGATAAGCCTGTCTAGCGGATGTTGAAGAACCCATAAAGGAGCGAGAAAAAGGAAGAATTCGTGATGCTGGGCTCAGAAACTATTTGATAAGAAATTGCATAAAGAATCGGAACCAAAGGCAATCGATATCACAGCTAAATGGCTCTGATGCCTATGCATTTTATGTACAGGAGGTTTAATTGTAAATTTAATGTTGCACAAATAGATAGTCTGATAATAATTTATTCTAATATTATGTGTGGGCAACTCGAGCCCTGTTCTACTAGATGATGTGCCTCTGATAAACCGGGCATCTCTGTCTTTCTCTTAGTTTTCAGTCCTTCCTTCCGTATCTATCTTTCCATAAAATGCAGATGCTGCGTCATAAAAGAGTCGGGTTATTGCTTCTATAGTGTCTCCAGTGTCGAGTTTATTTCTGGAGTGACATATCTCTTCCTTTATGCTTTCGATACCTGTCTCTTAGCTACGACTGTTGACCATTACTATCTCATAGGGGAAGCAGTTTATCACGTTCTTCGGTCGTCCTTCGCGTCTAAGGTCAAGGTCTCGACGAACAGCGATACTTTATTATCGCTACTTTGTCTGGAAACTAGTCACAGATGCGAATCAACGAAGTAAAGCATTTCTATCGAAATTCACCGATCTCGTCTCACATGTCTAATAGAAAATTTTATTTGCATTTGAAGTGCAACTTTCATCGGTGAAACATGCGGCTGCAAGACAACTGAAATTAAACATGAAATTAATCTCGAACATGTTAGAGATTATTGGCGCTAGGTGTTGCTTAGCAGACTTATTCGTCGTTTCTGCCAAGGATTGTGTACGTGTAGAAGGTACATGTATTCTGTTCGCAAGTCGCCTTGACCTGCGTTTATGACTGCATCAGGTAAACCCTTCCCTTCGGATACGTGGTCGAGTCTGGAATACAAGGACCGTGTGCACGACCGGTATAGCTGCAGGGTGTTTAAGTCTCAATGGAGGACGACCGACGCGGGTCATTGAGTGACCTCGACCGTTAGTCACTGGTATACTGCCTCAATCTACCGATAGACACACGCAATGAATGCCTCTTCTACGAACACCTGGCGCCTTGAGGAATAGCCGGACATGCGTCATCTTCTACGACCGAGGGAGGGACTGCTCGGCAACAGCGTCATCGTGTGCTGAGAGCGCTGTCACTTGTCGTCGCTCCACTCTGGTTGGGCTCCACTGGAAACTCTTAATGTACTAGGCTATATGCGTTGTTTGCGCCTCTGATTTGTTCTGCTGTAAATAAAATTGCAAACACCTAATTCCCAATCAGCAAAGGCCTGAATCTTTAGGCCTACGTATGAGAATGCACTTATGCTTCTTGAACTATATTCCTCCGATGTTATGCATTAATCAGCCCAAGGCTACACAGAAACATTGTATTTGAACTTCACTGTAGGTTGAAATGTCTAAAAGGTGCTATAGTTGATTGATGGCCATATGCTTACGTTTCAGCACCAACATAAAATCTATAGTTTTTTTGTAAGAAACAAATGCAGAGACATCGAAACATAATTTTTATGCCAATAAGTCAACCCAACGCGTCCGACACATCTTTTTGGAGATCGGATGGACTATTTTCTATATAAATTTGTGAGGATTACACGTGGTGATTTTTTTCACATAAATGTGTTAACACATAAAATATCTCATAAATAGGCTATATATACACATAAGGCCTGGGATCAAGGCCTTTAGTTTCATGGCTTTACTGATGGAGGCCAGAATTTGCTCAGCTAGAGGTGTAATAGCGATATAAATGATCTCTCCTTGATAGCAGCGTCATTGATAAATATGCCACCCTATAAACTTCAGCTGAATATCCGGAAGTTGCGGCGACATCTCGCGGAGGATGATGTGGCTGTTTCAGCGTCCACATCGTCGACCATCGACTGTCCTTGGAAACACAGATGTCAACGGTGAAGGATGACGAATGATCGACCTTCCTCCAGATAAGACCTCCTGCTGGCTATTAGACGACTATTCCGCCTCCGCCACCTCAGAGAACCATCGAGAAAATAAATCAACTCATACGGAGGAACTGAATTCTGACAGAATTGCCTGGCGACCCCAGCAGAGACATCTAATGGTTCCTGTCTCATTGAGAGTCACGCCTCGATAGTTAATCGCTGATGCATTTGACTTCACTGCAGAGGCTGTGTCCCATCAGCACTAGCCAAAATGTCAATTAACCAGACGCGCTTTAAAATTCTCTTGCTGCCAACCTTTCAATGTCAGGGCTTTGATCTGTGTTACACGACAGCGATGCTATACTTAAATGAATAGTTTTGTCTCTTATTGAAAAAGTATCAGGGTTCGAAGCCTACGGTATCATCGCAAATGAAGGAAGAATGATGATGGGCTCTTTGTAATTGTAGCATAGGTCTTAAGAGACGCATTAGAAGGACGATGCTGTATTTGCAGTCTGTGTAAAAGATGTTGCGGTGAATTGCAGAATTGAGTCACACGTTGCCATCGTAGAAAGAATACATTGTAGCGGCGCATGTATTGGTACATAAAATTATTGCACTTATATAGCCTGAGTTTATGCATCGGTGTCCCCGTGAAAGTCAATTGCTTTGGCATCGGCGTGGTCAGGGAGAGGCATGGCCTATTAAAATGTAAATTTCGAGGTTCCGTTTAGGATATACGCTTGCATATTTACATGTAAATTAGGTTAGCATGCTGGGAGTGCCAAAACTTTAAGCTGGGGTTTTATTTGGTTCAAGCAGTAGCCTACAGCTGGCTCTGCTAGCTACATTGACTAGAGCGTATGCGGTGTTCCATACTCCTCCATACGTGTAAGCGTGCGAACCACCGTTCCCTTCCGGAAGATGGCTTATTTCAGAGATTTAAATCTCGTGCTAGCACGATCAGTACAAGGAGACCTTAGATGGCGTGACGCCTATTCAAACGAGCAGCGGTGGTGAAGGACCTTATCCGATCAACTCATATGAGCTGGGTCGAGGCCATAATTATACGGTCAGTGCATATTATACGTGTACGGTACATACGCGAAACACGGACATAGAGCTTCGTATAGTCAATGTCTTCATCGATCAAGTGACCAACACGCTACACAATAGGCTGCAAGCAGATGCAAGTCTGGGTGTCCTCAGCACGCAGACTGTAACGATTAATTGATCGCCAATAATTGAATAACCATTTTAATGCGAGAAGTGTAAATGGGGATGGTAACTGTTTGGGTTTGGGTAAATCCCAAGGCAAATCTAAGATCAGAAAATGGCCATAACCTTGTTATTTACTAGGAGACTTTAATATAAATCTCTTGAATACTGATAAGCACCGAGAAACTGAAAACTTTCTTAACCTACTTTACGCACATGGCTTTTATCCACTAATAGACAAGCCTACCCGTATTACTCCTGATTCTTCAACTCTAATAGATAACATTCTTACAAATGTCCACCCTTCAAGTATTAAGAATTCATCAATATGGATTACAGATATCTCCGACCACTTGCCTGTCTGTTGCACGACCTATGTCTCACATAATAAGCCAAAACCAGAAATGAACTCATTACTCTTTAAAAGAATAGTTACTGACGACTCTCTTCCAAGATTTAAGCAAAAACTGGCACTAATTGAATGGGACTTCACTGGGAATTCTGAGGTTAATGTATCTTTTGATGATTTCATGAATAAGTTTACTCATTGTTATAATCTTTGCTTCCCTCTTAGACGGGTAAGAGGAGGTAAAACGAATTTAACTGCTCTACCGTGGTTAACTTCTGCACTGAAGAAATCTATTAAAAAGAAAAATTCAATGTATAGAGAATGTGTAAAAGCTAAAAATGGTAATAGCAAGATACTATTTAATAAATACAAAACCTACCGGAATAAGCTGACTTCACTGCTGAGAGCAGCTGAGAAAGGGTATTATGCAAATAAACTCCAACTCCATAGAAATAGTCTACACAAAGTTTGGCAAACCATCAACACGATCATTGGTAAAAGTGTGTTTACTTCAAAAATAACTGAAATCGACCATGGTGGGTGTAGGGTTACTGACACTAAACTTATAGCTGAGAACTTTAACAATTATTTTAGTAACATAGGTCCCAAATTAGCTCAGACTATTGCTCCAGTTAGTAATAAGCCAAATGATTACCTTAAGACTCGAACCCTGCAATCTATTTTCTTTACCCCGGTGACGCCCCCTGAAATCATAGACTGTATTGCTCTGATGAACAATTCCCATAGTAGGGGCTATGATGAAATCTCGACAATGGTTTTAAAGCAATGCTCCCTTGAAGTTTCTTCTATTTTAACAAACATATTTAACCAGTCGCTAACTCAAGGTGTTTTTCCTGACCAGCTCAAACTAGCAAAGCTCGTTCCAATTTTTAAAACGGGGGATAAATTAAAGATTTCCAATTATCGTCCAGTATCTATCTTATCACCCTTTTCCAAACTGTTGGAAAAAATTATCTATAACAGGCTTATCACCTTTGTGGAACAAAATAACCTCCTTGCAGATACCCAGTATGGGTTTAGGAAAAATTTATCCACGGAGCTGGCTTTACTTGATCTTACTAACCAAATCAGCAAAACCTTAGATGACCACCAAACCACAATTGGAATTTTTCTAGATCTATCAAAGGCCTTTGATACTGTGAATCATGCAATACTCTTGGATAAACTCGAGCATGATGGAATACGGGGTACCCCCTTAATTGGTTTGCGAGTTACTTATCAAATAGATATCAATATGTTGCCCTCAACAACACTTGCTCATCTTTCTTACCGATAATATGTGGTGTGCCGCAGGGCTCAGTCCTCGGGCCTCTTTTATTCCTTCTGTATGTAAATGATATTCAATCAATAACCGATCTGAGCTTGATTATGTTTGCGGATGATACAAACATCTTTACAACTGGATATTGTCCTCTCCTGTTAGCTGCATCATTAAATGATAAATTGAAAGACATAAGCCATTGGTTCTCAGCGAATCTACTTTCTCTAAACTTACAAAAAACATGTTTTATGATATTTGCTAAAAAAAGTACTTGGATATTGATATCAGTATTAATATAAATGGAGTTCCACTGACACAGGTGCATGAAATTAAATTTCTTGGTGTGGTACTTACTGATGACCTCAAATGGAGGAAGCATGCTGACATGGTAGTTAATAAAATATCTAAAATAGTGGGTATACTCTACAGAATTAGCCATATCCTTGATCTCGACAAACTAAAACTACTATACCACACCCTACTTGAACCGCATATGACATACTGCTGCTCTGTATGGTCGTCGCCACACAGAACCGGGAATTTAGACCGGATATTGAAACTCCAGAAAGCTGCTGTTAGAATAATCACCCACTCTTCTTACTTATCTCATTCCAATCCTTTATTCTGCACCCTAAGCATAATAAAAATTTATGAGTTGTCTCATTTATCTAAACTTGTGCTCATGTTCAAGTTCGTACATAATATGTTACCAAAAAAATTCTCCAATTATTTCACAACAGTTGATCAAACTCACTCCCATAACACTCGCAGCTCATCCAACTTTGTGGTTCCTTATGCACGCACTGCATCCAGAGCGGGCAACCTCCAGGTCTTGGGATCTCGTTTGTGGAATTCATTGTCTGATGAACTTAAAGAAGAGAAATCTCTGTCCACATTTAAAAGAGAACTGAAAATAGGCTACCTATTAAAATACAGTGAAAACTAGCTTTGTTAGAAATAATAGGTCTTTACTGAACAAATTATCCCTGTGAATTCTGACTTGACCAACTTGGATGCAAACATTCCTTAGTTATGTAGTATTATTTTAAATAGTGCTTTACTTAGTTTTACT
Organism: Aporrectodea caliginosa; assembly: GCA_020284085.1. Lineage (NCBI taxonomy): Eukaryota > Metazoa > Annelida > Clitellata > Crassiclitellata > Lumbricidae > Aporrectodea > Aporrectodea caliginosa. The sequence continues at coordinate 757,282 of JACEVL010000179.1, read as the reverse complement.
TCATTTCATTTTTGTTTTCTATTTTATTTCATTTTTATTTCATTTTTCATAATCTTGTCATAAAATTTGCCTCTGTTTACTTTGGTTTTGATTTGTTTGCTCTATGAACTTGCTAATGATTTGTTTAATGTGTAAAATGTCTAATGTATAGTACTAAAACTATTTGGACTCAGCTGCCTGTTAGCATAATTTGTTCTCATAATTTGTTCTGGATCTGTGTGACACTAAACGTTGACTGAAATGTTAACCAGGTACTAGGGGCCTGGGTGGCATAAGCTGTTAGCTTTTTCCTGGCTTCCTGTTGCGCAGTGACTGATCTGTTTTTGCCATGATGTGTACTGTTATTTGTTCTGTTTCTGACGCAATAAATAAATAAATAAATAAAAATATTGCACCAAATGACTATAGACGGTCTATATATAAGCGAAGTGGTGGATATAGACAGAACAGACATGCTGTCCAAGCGTGGATCACCTCGAATAGTAGCAACTGCTGACGGCTAACGGAGTGAGTTGCAGAATTAGGTTTACAGTACGTAAAAGTAGCATTTTAGCAGCAATTTGACTTCTATTATCAAAACGCTTAATATCAGTTTTACCCACTGAAAGATCGTCCCACTGAAGTTGCCCTTCAAGTAGACACCACAACCACCACCACCACCACCACCACCACCAATACACCAGTCGTTGTTTAGCCATTTTCAGTCTTAATCTAATCATGCAATCAGCAGCGCCGCCACTTCTCGCAGAATTATCCCCAGAGGCGCTTCTTGTTTAATCGACCGTCAGCCCATAAATGCGACTATATAATAGCCTACGCAGCGACATCTGTCAATGAGAACACATTGTGTACAGCACACACACAATTGAAGACGGTGCATGCGAATGATGCGATGAGATGCAAAACAATCAACGATTCCTTTCGTATGCATCATGCACAGCCAGAGAATTCCCCGTTACTTTCCAAAGACTTACGAGAAAAATAGCAGCTTAAGCCTGAATGATTCGATTCGGTCGGTCGTCCACTGAGCGCCAGACATCGGTCTCAGCACCCGTGGCTACAGCTTAACAAACGCAGATGGTACAGAAAGTGGGTTGGAGAAATTGCCGAGGGCTCAGCGTGTCTCTGAGAAGAATTGTACGTTTATAAACAGTCAAAGCGTGCAACTGCCGTATACCACCGTGAAGGCGACGGGTTTTCTACGCTATAATAGGTTAAATTAAAACACATCGGTTATATTGGCAGCGGAAATTCTTGCATCTTCAGTCTTTGACTGATCTGAATGAAGTAAATGGTTTTGGTATGGCGTTCACCGATCTAAATGTGCATAAAAGACTCCAGAGTAATTACTACATGCAAATTTTATGTAGGCTATACAAAGATTGATCAACGAGTCGAGGATTGAAGATACAGCGCATAGGTAGGAGCCCACGTCCAAATACCTGCTTTACATTTGTTTTATGGACCCGTGTATATAATATATATATATATATATATATACATACATTATATGTAAGACATATATATATTCGGCATCTTAACCGCCTACTTTTAGGAAGATATCGTTTGGAGTCTGTGTGGTACAACTAGTCGGCTAATAAGCTATTGACTTTTGAGTGGAGTGACGAACGAAGGGCAAGCGCAAACCTCGTTAGTCTGAGAGCTACGATCATAACTCCTACGGTTATGGGATTCAAAAGGCGTGTGCATAATCCACCCTGTCAGCATGCCCATGAACATTTGATTAGACCCACGTGGGTTCTGTTGGATCCATATGGATAAATGGGTCCTATATGGGGCCCATGTGGGCATGAAGGCCGATATAAACAAGCATTATTCGACTAAGCATGCATAGCCTTAACATGCATTGTTCTATATACGGTCGAATATCTTTTTTAAATCCATGCATTCATCTAAAGTTTATAAGATATACATTACGTAAATCCATCATGATCAGGGCGTACCAAGAAACAATTTCGTGGGGTGTTTTAGCTTTCGGGAGGGGATCCATTGGACATGGTCGTATTTTTCTACATTTTAAGTTTTTAATGACAGTAATGCATTCATTTCGGGGAGGTTTGAATACGTAAAAACACCCCCTAAATACGCCCATGATCATGATTATATTAGTTAAACAGCTATGTGCGCAGCGCTTTTCAGAGAGTCTCAGAGACTTTTTAAAACGCTATGTAGTTAAATGTGGTCAATGGTCGATGATGCTATTTTATTTAAATGAAGATTTGGTTATGCAGCTTGTTTGTTTCAACATTTATTTTTATTTTTAACTGCACAGTATTAATATCATAGACTGGAATGTTACAAAGAGAATGCAAGGACATTCTTAAGTAGACGAATGGCTTACGCCTACGAAATAGACGGAGAGAGAGAGATGTGAAGGATGGACAAAGGGTCCGCCAATCATAGAGTGGTGGGGCAGAGAACGATAATTGACAGGTGGAGGTGAAAGATGAGAAGGGAATGAAAGAAGATAATAGGTGACGATGTGAGAGAGAAGGCATTCGCTAACGGGCAGCATCCATCGGAGAGCCGACCATTAGTTGCATCTCATAAACGGATTGACCAGGCACTGTCTTTGACCAAAGCGAATCAACGACTCTCTTTAACCTGTAGGCCTATGCTATGCTGTGGCTGTTGTAAATGCGCTGTATAGATTTCATCAATATTAGAAACACATAGATACGTCTCGGTTTCTTCCTCAGGTTACAACGATTGCCAGGAGCTATAGAGAGTCAGAATCGTAATCTCAAAATTTCTACAGCAACCAAAGAAGTGAAGTCACGGGAATCAGATTATTCAGAGGCGCTTAATCAAAACAGAATCGATAGGCAGAGGGTCAAGATCCAAAAGGTCAGGCAGGCAGACAGTCAGACGGTTAATGTGGGTGGTGTTTAGAGTTGAAACGGCGAGGGAGGTGAGGGGAAGAGGAGGAATCGGGATAGGATTTGTGAAAATGCAGTGTTGTCAGTTGTGCTTGAAAGACTTGTGGAGAGATAGCAAAAGGTGAGGTCTTGGTGAATAATGGTAGAAGGATGGATCGGATATTTATCGTAATACTGGCGGGAGTTTGTTCCAGAATGGCGGAATAGCTATGGATATGGAGCGATTTGCAAATTTAATTGACGAGGTGACGGAAGGGCGCAGGAGTGCTAGGGCAGAAGAGGGAGGGGTTGAGCGAAGTGGCTGGACCGTGAACAACTGACGATGTATAAGGGCTGGGAGGATTGAAGCGTGTTGTAGGTGAGTGATATGACTTTATATTCTATTCGTTCAGACATTTTGAGCCAGTTGAGTGATTTCAGAGAAGGCCTCTCAGTTCCTTAGGATACAGCCGCCGAACTTTTAGCATCGCTCGCCAACAAGATACTGAAAGAACATCTCGCCGTTGTCCGATCAAGTTATCGACGACGGACAAGAACAAGAACATAGGACAACAGTCATCTTTTCTTTCAGTACACTCTATACTGGAATTGTCTCGATACATTTAGCCATGCACAATTTGGATTATAAGCTGTGAGTTCACGTCCTTGTAACCTGCAAATATATACACAAAACACAATGCAAAACGTCATAACACGATATTCCCTACAACCGTGTTATTAGCTATGGCTCCGCGTTGTAACTGGTTTTTACAATGTACTAAGTCCTTGCTACATAGGCATACCTGCACGAACGCACGTGTTGTTAAGAATCGTAAATTATTATTGACACGACACAAAAAGTGACTCATTCATTCTCAGAATTCTTTAATAAAAGTCACGTGGCGATTGTCTTCTCTTACTAAGAACCGAACCAGACTCGTATCTGGCGAATTGAGAACAGACTTCATGTGTTCACAGGAGATGCCTCAATGGCCTACAATCTGTAGCCAAGGTCAGTAGACTCGTATCGATGGAGACAGCTTAGCAGGTCTGCTTTTTGTTGCTCTCTCCTTCTTTCTCTTTTCTTTATCTGTGTCTATCTGTCTCTGTATCTGTCCCTCTGTCTCTGTCTCTCTGTCTCTGTCTCTCTGTCTCTGTCTCTCTGTCTCTGTCTCTGTCTCTGTCTATCTGTCTCTGTCTCTCTGTCTCTGTCTCTGTCTCTGTCTCTCTGTCTCTGTCTGTGTTTCCATCCTTCACGTGAAACTGACCAATTGCCTGGTGCACGACAGGCGGCGACTTCAAATTGTGAGAATTGGTTGCACTGCCACTTAAAGAGCCGATGAGCCTTTAGAGTGCACTAGAAATTGTTTGTCACAAAGTGATGGCGTGAATCAGCTGGCGGAGAACATTGGTCCAGAGGCCCAGAGTGCGTTCATGTATAATGCAATTATCATGTTTACGCAACAAAGTAGGCCTACGGCTACGTCATCCGAAGCTAGACAATCATCGGTCAAAGATGTCAACGATGATGGTACTATTTCTGCCATACGTCGCTGTCTATCTGTCTGCATGGCTTTTGTCTGTCAGCGTGGCTTTGTCGAAATCTCGCAAGACAGAGCGCAAGATCTCGGATAATAATGTTATCAGCGACACAGCAAATCATCAGCTGCTCTGTCGTCCGTCTCTTTCGGTCAAAGAGCACCATAGCAACAACAGCAGCAACAACAGCAGCAGCAGTGGCAGCAGCGCAGCAGAGACAGCAGCAGAGGCAGCAGCTGGTCTGACGGAGGATCTTCGGGGATTCACGCAGACTGCAACAACGGGACTGAGACGACTTATTTAATTAAATCGAGCATGTTTATCAGACGAGGATTTATTTTTAGCCTTCAATTCGCAAAACAAT